>CM035163.1:67869363-67961638 GCA_020205615.1 Panax quinquefolius
GGATTAGTATTTAGTACTATTATTATTATTTTATCTTATTATTATTATTATTATTATGGTATTATTATTATTATTATTATTATTATTATTATTATTATTATTATTATTATTTTTAATGTTATTGTTGTTATTATTATTATTATTATTATTATCATCTTAATTTAAGGCAACATTTTAATAATCGTTGCAAAAATTTGTATAAAATATGCAACGAAAATAAAAATTGTTGCCCCCAATGAATGTGGTCCATATTAGGCAACGAAATATAGCAACAATAAAACTTTCGTTGCCCATGATGAGGAGAAATCAAGTGGTTAGAAATTTTGTAACGAATTTTGTTTCCAAATTTAACAACTACTTGTGAATTTCGTTGCAAAAAGTGAAAGTCTGACACAATCTGCAACGAAGGACAAGTTTCGTTGCTAAACATACACTTTTAGCAACGACTTATAAAGTCGTTGCCTGAAAAATCGTTACTAAAGCCCCATTTTTAGCAACAAAAAACTTTCGTTGCCCACGATGACGGGAAAGCAAGTGGCCGAAAATTTTGTAACGCAATTTCTCCGAAATTTTTTCCTCACAATGAATTAGTTAACGAAATTTTGCAACGACTTATGAATTTCGTTGCAAAAAGTGAAAGCCTGACACAATCTGCAATGAAGGACAAATTTTGTTGCTAAACATATACTTTTAGCAACGACTTATAAAGTCGTTGCACGAAAAATCGTTGCTAAATGCCCATTTTTTTGTAGTGCGATACTCAGAGGAATGGTGTGAAACTGGAAGATATACCAGTGGTTAGGTAATTTGTAGATGTGTTTCCAAAGGATTTTCCAGGACTTCTGCCTAACCGAGAGATTGAGTTTGTGATCGACTTAGCGCCAGGAATCGCTCCGATATCGAAGGCCCCGTACAGGATGGCTCCGGTAGAAATGAAGGAACTGATGGTACAATTGCAAGAGTTGTTAGACAAGAAATACATTTAGCCAAGTGTATCACCGTGGGGAGCACCAGTGTTATTCGTGAAGAAGAAGGATATGTCAATGCGTCTTTGCATTGATTATAGGGAGTTAACACAAAGTCACTATTAAGAATAAATATCCATTGCCAATAATAGATGACTTGTTTGATCAATTGAAGGCTGCTAGATACTTCTCAAAAATATATTTGAGAAGTGGGTATCACCAATTGAAAGTAAGAAAGGAGGATGTACCAAAGACGACATTCAGAACTCGGTATGAACATTACGAGTTTCTGGTGATGTCTTTCAGATTGACCAATGCCCCTGCAACATTCATGGATTTGATGAACAGAGTGTTTAAACCATTTTTAGACAAGTTTGTGTTGGTATTCATTGATGACATCTTGGTGTACTCCAAATCTCAAGAAGAACACATGGAACATTTACGTTTGACGTTGGAGACACTAAGAAAGGAAAAGTTGTACGCAAAATTCTCTAAGTGTGAATTTTGGCTAGAATGTGTACAATTTCTTGGGCATGTGATTGACAAAGATGGAATTTCAGTGGATCCATCAAAAGTTGAAGCCGTAATCAATTGGGAACAACCAAGAACACCTTCGGAGGTGAGGAGTTTCTTGGGACTAGCCGGCTATTATAGACGATTTATTCAGGATTTTTCCAAGATTGCCACTCCGTTAACAAATTTGACAAGGAAAGTTATAAAATTTGTTTGGACGGAGAAGTGTGAAGAGAGTTTTCAAGAATTGAAAAAGAAGTTAAGTGTGGCACCTGTGTTGTCATTACCAGATAATACAGGAAACTTTGTGGTGTATAGTGATGCCTCACATAAAGGATTGGGTTGTGTTCTTATGCAGAACGACAAAGTTATTGCTTATGCAACAAGACAACTGAAGGACTACGAGAAAGGATATCCGACTCATGATTTAGAGTTGGCTGCTGTGGTATTTGCTTTGAAAATATGGAGACACTATCTCTATGGAGAGAAATATGAGATCTACAGAGAAATAGATCTTTGAAAATATGGAGACACTATCTCTATGACTATCTTTATGTTATGTGGTTGATAGGGGTGAAGTGAAATACAAGATCGATACCGAAGGATTACTAAGATTCGAAGGAAGAATTTGGGTTCCAGTAGTACCAACTATTAAAGAAGAAATTTTGACCGAAGCTCATAACTCAAGATATTCGATTCACCCGGAAAGTACGAAGATGTATCAAGATTTACGACGACACTTTTGGTGGCCAAACATGAAAAGAGATGTCGCAGAATGTCAAAGAGTAAAAGCAGAACACCAGAGGCCAAGCGGATTACTTCAACCGTTGGACATACCAGAATGGAAGTGGGAACATATCACAATGAATTTTGTGGTAGGTCTTCCAACTACTCAAAAAGGATACGATGCGATTTGGGTGATAGTGGACAGACTGACAAAATCAGCACACTTTTTGCCAATAAAGATTAGATTCAATCTTGATCAGTTGGCAAAGTTGTACATTAAAGAAATCGTTTCGAGACACGGAGTTCCAGTATCAATTGTATCAGATAGAGATCCGTGATTCACGTCTAACTTCTGGAAGAGACTACAAGAATGCATGGGAACACAGTTGAGAATGAGTACGGCACACCATCCACAAACAGATGCCCAAAGCGAACGAACAATCCAGACGTTGGAAGATATGCTTAGAGCATGCATCATGGATTTCAAAGGGAGCTGGGATGAACATTTACCATTGGTGGAATTTTCCTACAACAACAATTACCACGCAAGCATCGGCATGCCGCCTTACGAAGCATTGTACGGCAGGAAGTGCAGAACTCCACTATGCTGGGATGAAGTCGGTGAACGTCAATTGTTAGGACCAGAACTAGTACAGCAAACTGCTGAGGTTGTTAAACTCATCAGGACAAGATTGGTAGTTGCTCAAGACAGATAGAAGAAGTATGCTGATCAACATAAACAAGATCGTGAATTCGATGTAGGAAATTTCGTGTTCTTAAAAGTTTCTCCTTGGAAGGGGAAAATTCCCTTTTGATAAAAAGGGAAAGCTAAGCTCGAGGTTTATTGGACCCTTTGAAGTGCTGTGAAGAGTAGGAGATGTGGCTTATGAGATAGCTCTACCTGCAGAGTTGGAACATGTTCATAACGTTTTTCATGTTTCGGTGTTACGACCGTATAAACCCGATTACAAGCATGTGATAGAGTACGAACCATTGCAGTTCGATAAAGACTTGTCTTATGAAGATGTTCCTATCTAGATAGTTGACAGAAAAGAACAAGTGCTCAGGAATTGTGACAACCAGAGAATTTAGAAAATTTTTAAAATCATAATTGATTGATTTAAGGTTCAATATTAGAACCTAGACAGAAAATAAGTGAATGGATTTGACATTTCTGGAATTTTTTTTTATAGATTTAAAAATTTTTGTGGTGAATTATTCAGGATTAAAGGTATAAGTGTATATGCCTTGTGTATATGGTCATATATGTGTACAGTTTGTGGTTAAGGGTCAAGGGTTGACCAGATAAATTATATCAGTGTCAAACCCTAAGTATATCTTAAGAACGTCAACGTTTAGTTATTAAACCCTAATAAGAGATTTTATGTGTACAATTGTGATTTAAGATCAAAGAATTTATTAGATAAGTTATAACTTTAGTAAACCCTAAAGTTAGGTTAAAAACGTCATGTTTAAGTTAGAAAACTCTAACGAACTGTTAGAAACCTTAATATCGGACCGAAAACCCTAATTTTAGTTCTGGGAATTCGAAACCCTAATTCAGAACTACAAAACCCTATTTTGGGAATTTAAATGCCATGTATAAATCTTTTGTGTATTAATTACAAATTTAATTAGGGATAACCCTAATGATTAATTAGATTTTCTAATAATTAAAAACCCTAATTGTTCCGTCGAAAACCCTAATGTACAATTATGGACCTAATTGCTAAATTAGCAACTTTAATTAGGATATATTAATCCTAATTAGCAAGTTTGAATTATGATTAGGAAATATTAATATAATTAGAGAATCCTAATTATAATTAAGAAATATTAATTTTCTATTTTGAAAACTGAAATTTTGAAATCTTAGAAATTTAATTGCAAAAGTCTAAGGGTTAAACCCTAAACCCTAAGGGTTAAACTCTAAACCCTAAGGTTAGGGAAAATGTTAAGTTAGCCATTAAAATTAAAAGCCAAATGTCCATAATTCCCTTTTTGTAATTCTTTAATGAGTTGGTGTGTAGATCTTGACCTAATGTGGGTTGTTCACCATGAAAGTAGTATGCACAAAAGCCAATCATGTTTGATGATAAAACATATACTTTGTAACAATCTTATTCATTTATTAATAAAAAGTATTAATTTATTAAAGGCTTTTAATTATCTACATGATGCTGTTTTATAATATGTGATAAACCCATAGTTTTAAGCAATGCTTTTAGAATAATGATGATGATCATTCTAATGAGATCTAAATTCTTAGAAAGCTTAAAACTAAAATAGTTCCCAATCATTGGATTACTAAATTGGGGATTAGTGAATCCGGATAGATTGGTACATACGTTGCTTGCTCATTGGATGAGAATGATTGATCTCATGATCATTTGTGTGGAGACACTAAAGCAAGTATGTAGGTGCTTATTAGAGAATAAGTTCACTGAACGTGGCTCGCTAAGGAATACCTAATGGAGTTTTACTTGCCTGTCAATAGGAATTCCTGTAGTGATAGTTGTGACGCCCCCAAAATAGGTATACACAACACCCATTCTGAGTCGCCAAATACATGGTACAAAAAGCAAACTACAACTTCAATAATACAAATGTCGTGTGAAATACGACAATATATACTGTGAGTTTAAATATAATATTGTCTTCTAGACAATATCCACATGCAAATAAATCCCCATCATAATTATTGATTCATTATTTTACAAAAATGGTGAGGACTACTAAACAACTCTCTCTAGAACCTTCATTCCATACCCCGACTAGTACTCGCTACATTCTCGCCTCCCCGAGAAGAAAAATGGAACAACAAGGAAAAGGGTGAGCTCAACTAGCCCAAGAAAGAATATTATGACTAAGATAATATACAACAAATTATCGTTAGTCTTCAACAGGAAAAATCGATAGAATACAATAGATAACAAGTTTCAGATCAATATTCGCAGCTGAAATAATAATTCATAGAAGAGTTACGTAGAGAATGAAATCTACTATAATCTATGAATTTAATACCCATCATCAATATTTTATCCTCAGTAACATCAATCAATATACATCCGAATCAAATATTCATCTTTGCACTACGTGCCAAAGATATTCATCACTAATTCATGTTCATTTAAACACTGTTCATCTTTGCACTCTGAGCCAAAGATATTAATCAATCGGTCATGTTCATCTCAACACTGCTCATCTTTGCACTACAGTGCCAAAGATATTCTTCAGAAATCATTCATCTTTGCACTACAAAGCCAAAGATATTCAATAATATCATCATTTAAGATGAGGATGATGAAAAATATTTTTAAAAGCGAATCCGAATGAAAACAAAAAACACAAGGATTAAGGATTAAGGATTCGTACTTGGTTTTATCCACGCCCAAAAATACCTCAAAAATAATCATAGTGGTGTAAAATTCAAGAATGATCAAAACATGGATACAATCGGAGTTAGTATCCGTAATATATGTTTTGACGAAAAGAAGAAATTTTATTTTCTATTGAATAGTCAGATATCGTGAATAGTCTACAGTATCGTGAATAGTAACTCACACACCAAAAGATAGAAATTCCACAAAAACATCTTCACGCTTCATGAATAGTACTAAGTGAATAAGAACTCGTGAATAAGAACTCATGAATAAGAACTCGTGAATAAGAACTCATGAATAGTAACCCATGAATAGTAACCCCAGACATGAAAAAGTTTCAAATTTGATAAAAACTTCAGATCAACATTTCAAAGATAATGATATTGAAGAAATAATATCATTACAAAAAATAATATCCCTTACCTCGAAAGATCAAGATCTTACATTTGAAACACCTAGATATAAAGCTATGACTTGGACTTGCACCGTAGATAGCAATATTCAAAGTATACTCAAAATACTCACAAGAATACGCTTCGATAATATAGAGAGAAAACTTCAGCTTTAATTGTGATTTTCAATTCTAACCTAAGCACCCTATTTATAGAAATTGCTTAGAACACCAAAGCGAAAAATTTAATAAATTAATAATATAATTATATTATTTTCTACACATGTCTAGAATCTGATTTCAGCCATCAAACACATGCCACCTTCTAGAAAAAAATAAGAAAAAACGTTTTTCTAATTTTAAATATTTTAAACTTCCAAAAATCAATTATTTCGGAGCTTTGGAACTTCAATAATTCATAATAAATAGCCCTTTCATCAGAAAATTCGAATCTCATGAGTTTTTATAGGAAATTCAATTCTCTACAACTTTGCGTAAGAAAGTTTTTCCAAATTCCAATCGAAATTGACCAAAATCCACAAACGGGCAATTTTACAAAGCTATAATCAAATTTCAAATCGAATAAATGGGGTCCACCGACATGTTTAACATGTTTTAAACATTTATTGCAACAAAAATACTCTTCCTCCTCGTATACTCATATATCCCACATTCGTTGTAAAAATATCACCGTTAATATATTATTAAAATAATATATTTAAATGAATTATTTTATCGTAAAAAGATAAAATATTAATTTTCAACAATTGTCATTTTAAAAATTTTCTCCATCTATATCCACATAAAATCAATATTTTCCTCATCATATAAATCAATAATTAATTATTCACAAATAATATTACGTAATCACAATATTGACAACCCGTGCGGTTCTGGGAAAGAGGGGCTTTCCAATAAGAATTTCTCTTCTTTGGCGCCGCAATTAGGTGACCAAACCTCTCCTTAGACGTAACTTTCTAGACATTGCCAATAATGTTATCTAATAATATTATTCAGATAATATGAATTATTGCTTCGATAATGAAAGATCTTGTGTAATGACAATTATTGAAACAACAAATATATAAAATATCAACGCAAAGAATTATTAACTCAATAAAATATCTTTAAGAATTCTTTCGTAACCATTATTGAGTAGTGCCTTCTTCGTAAGAATCGAATCAATAATTGGTGCAATACCGCAGCAACCGTCAACAACGCCGTATTAGTGTGTTTTAACCACCGGGTATTCCAACAAGATAACTTGAGTAATAACTCACGCCAAGTTATTTAAAAATAACTTATATTTGTCGCTTTTCTTCATCCAATCACTTTCCGTTATGGGGCCCACACATGGTCATGCATTGTCAATACGAATATTCCCAACAATCATTTAATATTCCACGACCAAACGAATATTCCCCGACGATAATGAATATTTTATAACCACTTGCTTAATTTGAAATATTTGCATATTTAACCCTTAACTATCCACATTAATAAAATCAACCCTTACTATTTCAAAATAATAAATAAAGGAAATTCCTTTTATTTAAAAATTTCGGTCTTACAACCTCCCCTCCTTATGAAATTTCGTCCTCGAAATTGACGTACGATACTGGTGTTTCAAAAGGTGAGGATACCTCGCTTTCATTTCCGCTTCCAATTCCCGTGTCATTTCCTCTATAGCATGATTCCTCCACAAAACTTTAACTTGTGGTATGACCTTTCTGGCGTAGGGACATGCTCCTTCCTATCCAAGATCTTGGCGACAGTACCTCCTCATACGTTAAGTCTCCAAATCTCTCGTCCTGGTTCTAACTCAATAACGTGGTTCGGGTCTTTCACATATTTACTGAAGTACGATATGTGAAACACATTATGAACACGAGACATACTCGAGGTAACGCAAGTCTATAGGCTACATTTCCTACTTTCGGTCAAGAATTTGAAATGGATCGATAAATCGTGGATTGAGCTTTCCTCTCTTCCCAAATCTTGTAACTCTCTTCCATGGAGCAACTTCGCAACAATACATGATCCCCTACATTAAATTCCACGTCCTTTCGATGAAGATCCGCATAACTCTTTTGTCGATCTTGTGCCGCTTTGTATCGTTGTGTCGAATCATTTGGATCTTTTCTTTAGTCATATACGTCTTAACTTCGGGTCCCAACAATGTTGCTTCACCCACCTCATCCCAACATATTGGAGAACGACATTTTCGTCCATATAATGCTTGAATGGAACCATGCCTATATTTGTTTAATAACTATTGTTGTATGAGAATTCCACCAATGGCAAGTACTTATCCCAACTTCCTTTGAAATCTAGGACACGAGTTTTAATATATCTTCAAGAGTTTGAGTAGTCCTTTACGATTGCCCATCCGTTTGAGGATGGTATGCCAAACCAATCGTAAATTCGTGCCCATAGCTTTCTACAAACTAACCCAAAATCATGAAGTGAATCTTGGGTCACGATCTAAAACTATGGATACTTGGCATGCCATGCAATCTCACAATCGCATTTACGTACATACGAGAAAAGACGTTCAAGGAATAAGTCTCTCGTATCGGTAAAAATGAATGCGACTTGGTTAATCTAATAACCCAAATAGCATTGATGCCTTGAGAAACCGCAGAAGACCCGTAACGAAATCCATGGTAATATGTTCCCCACTTCCATTTCTAAATCTCAAGTGGTTGCAACGGACCCTTAGGTACTAGATGCTCCGCCTTTACACGTTGACAAGTTAAACACATCGAGATAAACTTTGCAATCTCTCTCTTCATATTGTTCCACCAAAATGTATGTCAAGATCACGATACATTTTAGTACTTCCAGATGGATTGCAAATGGCGTATTGTGTGCCTCCATCATAATCTTGTACTTCAAATCGAGTCGTTAGGAACACAAAGTCTAGAGTGGACTCAAGTATTCCTTCTTCATCAATTCTCGCCCTAATAACTCCTTCTTGTACTTTCTTCTTCATACGCATCAGCTCCGGCCTGGCTTGAGCAATCTTAACTTTTCTATTAAAGTTGGCTCTATCGTATACTTGACATCATCGCACTTTTCGTTCCGCATATGATCTTCTACTCATCGCGTCAGCTACCACGTTCGCTTTTCCAGGATGGCATGATCAGAACATGTGCTGAAATGAGTCTCCTCTTGAGTTCTTCGAAGCTCTTCCCACATTCCTTGCTCCATTCGAATTTTGTATCTCTACGAGTCACCGTTAATGGAATAGCGATTCGAGAATATCCTTCAACGAATCTCCGATAATAACCAACTAAGCCTGAAAGCTACGTATTTCGATTCGACTTAGGTTGCTCTCAATCGTGACTCATATCCCAATCTTGGATAGCACGTCACAATGACACCTATCGATTTACTATCGCATCGAATATGACGTCCCTACAGAGAGTCGGCAGGTGAATTCCACAAAGGAAGTCACAAGATAAAGGCTCGGTACCAAATTCTATAGTTGAATTTTAACTCTCAAAGTTCAATAGGAGCCATTCGATATGAGATTTTAGAAATGAGTTTTGTCTGGGTTCAAAGTCGATACAAAATTTAATATCGAAGCTTTGGGAGTAAACCAAGAAATTCTTCAGAAATACGTCGGGAAAAATCAATAACAACAGAATATTATTCAAATCGGCGTGTCTTTATTCAAATCCATAACATGGACTAAGAAAATTTGACATCCGTAATAAGCGAATGACTTCATGGCTTGATATGAAAATGTTTGACTACAATGGTTTGATTGCTTGAATTGAATAACGGTTGCTTAGGAATATGAAAACTAACAACCTTACGAAAATAATCAATTTCGGCGTGATGAGTAGTTAACCTTAAAATCACATCAAAACAAATATCTCTATAGAAATAAGGTTAACGGTAATGTGATAGTGCCAACTGAATCAAGCAAGATTTATAAACAAAGTGGATGTGATGAAAGTTTCTCCTAACGGAGTTTCCACGAGATAGGTCAAAGTCTAATTTCTCCTGAGTCAAGTTTAAACGTTGGCGCAAGCAAGAGAGATAAAAGAATGGGTAGAACCAATATCTAGTAAGGTATATACTTCGCAAGAATTTATAATTAACTAACCCGTACTAACCGTTTGGGTTCCTCGCATTTTGACCAATCACAACAAAACGCTCTTCCCTAATCGTTGACTTTGACTTTTCTCGGGACATCCTTTTGAGTCACCATTCACGCCGGGTGGTTTCGATATCGCATAATCTCGAGCGATATGTCCTTCTTTTCCACAATTATAGCATACCTTGGAAGGCTTTGAGCAGTTTGACCTTATATGTCCCTCCTCTCCACATCTCAGTAGCATCTAACCGGCGATCGTTCTCTTCCCTAGAATTTGTTGATGGTGCCGATGTTCTTTGCCGACGCCTTCCGTCATCGTTAAATCTTCTCTTTTAGATTGGACATCTCTTTCCATAATATCAACGCGTCGTGCGGCTTTTACCCATGCATCACTCATTCTCACTGCGTTAGATTATTTCTTCTTTACTTTCGATTCGACTTTATCATCTTATACTCTGCCAAAGAGTGCTTCTGTTCAAGCATCACGTATCGGGTAACACAAGCTTGAATCGTTGCATCCTTCTGCAATTCTTTAGCCTACTCTTCTAACTCATGAATACGATTTTGCAATTCTATATTTTGATCATAAAATACCTCTAATAAACTCTCTTCAGGTACCTCTTCTTCCTCTTCTTCCTCACTCTCAGCTGTTACCTCTGCGATTATCTCGGGTGCAACTATCAATTCTTCACTCACCACATGGATATCTCTAATTCCTTCTTCGCCTGACATCACATTATCCTGGTTGGCGATTAGAGGTGTCTCCACGATCTCATTTGCTCCACTGTTAATATTCTCAGTCGACATTCTCAAATACTGTCATAAAATAAGGGTTAATTAAGAAAATCAATATATCACATAATATCCTATATCTTGACCAACTAACAAATAAGCTTAGGTAGGACACACTAGCGAAGGATTTACTCTCTCTCCTCCTAGTTTTATTCCCCAGATCTCCATGGAGATCATATCCCTAAGCTCTGATACCAACCGTGGCGCCCCAAAATAGGTATACACAACACCCATTCGAGTCGCCAAATACATGGTACAAAAAAGCAAACTACTGACTTCAATAATACAAATGTTGTGTGAAATACGACAATATATAATCTGTGAGTTTAAATATAATATTGTCTTCTAGACAATATCCACATGCAAATAAATCCCCATCATAATTATTGATTCATTATTTTACAAAAATGGTGAGGACTACTAAACAACTCTCTCTAGAACCTTCATTCCATACCCCGAGCTAGTACTCGCTACATTCTCGCCTCCCGAGAAGAAAAATGGAACAACAAGGAAAAGGGTGAGCTCAACTAGCCCAATAAAGAATATTATGACTAAGATAATATACAACAAATTATCGTTAGTCTTCAACAGGAAAAATCGATAGAATACAATAGACAACAAGTTTGAGATCAATATTCGCAATGGAAATAATAATTCATAGAAGAGTTACGTGAGAATGAAATCTACTATAATCTATGAATTTAATAAAATCCATCATCAATATTTTATCCTGTAACATCAATCAATATACATCTCGAATCAAATATTCATCTTTGCACTACAGAGCCAAAGATATTCATCACCGGTCATGTTCATTTAAACACTGCTCATCTTTGCTCTACAGCCAAAGATATTAATCAATCGGTCATGTTCATCTCAACACTGCTCATCTTTGCACTCTGAGCCAAAGATATTCTTCAGAAATCATTCATCTTTGCACTACTGAGGCCAAAGATATTCAATAATATCATCATTTAAGGCGAGGATGATGAAAATATTTTTAAAGAAACGAATCCGGTGAAACAAAATGACAAGGATTAAGGATTAAGGATTCGTACTTGGTTTTATCCACGCCCAAAAATACCTCAAAAATAATCATAGTGGTGTAAAATTCAAGAATGATCAAAACATGGATACAATCGAGTTAGTATCCGAATATATGTTTTAGAACGAAAAAGAAGAAATTTTATTTTTCTATTGAATAGTACCAAAAGATCGTGAATAGTCTTGATATCGTGAATAGTAACTCAAACACCAAAAGATAGAAATTCCACAAAAACATCTTCACGCTTAATGAATAGTACTAAGTGAATAGTAACTCGTGAATAAGAACTCATGAATAGTAACTTTCGTGAATAAGTAACTCATGAATAGTAACCCATGAATAAGTAACCCGGCATGAAAAAGTTTCAAATTTGATAAAACTTGAGATCAACATTTCAAAGATAATGATATTGTAGAAATAATATCATTACAAAAAAATAATATCCCTTACCTCGAAAGATCAATGCTTAAATTTGAAACAGGATATAAAGGCTATGACTTGGACTTGCAACCGATAGCAATACTCAAAGTATACTCAAAATACTCACAAGAATACGCCGATAATATAGAGAGAAAAACTTGAGTTTAAAATGTGATTTTCAATTCTAACCCAAGCACCTATTTATAGAAATTGCTTAGAACACCAAAGCAGAAAATTTAATAAATTAATAATATAATTATATTATTTTCTACACATGTCTAGAATCTGATTTCAGCCATCAAACACATGCCACCTTCTAGAAAAAATAAAGAAAAAACGTTTTCTAATTTTAAATATTTTAAACTTCCAAAATCAATTATTTGAGACTTGAACTTCAATAATTCATAATAAATAGCCCTTTCATCAGAAAATTCGAATCTCGTGAGTTTTATAGGAAATTCAATTCTCTACAACTTTACTGAAGAAAGTTTTTCCAAATTCCAATCGAAATTGACCAAATCCACAAACGGGCAATTTTACAGTATAATCAAATTTCGATCAATAAATGGGGTCCACCGACATGTTTAACATGTTTTAAACATTTATTGCAACAAAAATACTCTTCCTCCTCAGTATACTCATATATCCCACATTCGTTGTAAAAATATCACCGTTAATATATTATTAAAATAATATATTTAAATGAATTATTTTATCGGAAAAGATAAAATATTAATTTTCAACAATTGTCATTTTAAAATTTTCTCCATCTATATCCACATAAAATCAATATTTTCCTCATCATATAAATCAATAATTAATTATTCACAAATAATATTACGAATCACAATATTGACAACCAGCGCGCCCTCAGAAAGAGGGGCTTTCGAATAAGAATTTCTTCTTCTCGGTAGCGCTTGAATTAGGTGACCAAACCTCTCCTTAGATGCAACTTTCTAGACATTGCCAATAATGTTATCTAATAATATTATTAGGATAATATGAATTATTGCTTCGATAATGAAAGATACTTGTATAATGACAATTATTGAAACAACAATGAATATAAAATATCAACGCAAAGAATTATTAACTCAATAAAATCTTTGAATAATGAATTATCATAACCATTATTGAGTAGTGCCTTCTTACGTAAGAATCAATAATTGGTGCAATACTGTGTAAATCGCTTTCAACAACGCGTATTAGTGTGTTTTAACCAATTTGGGTATTCCAACAAATATAATTGGTAATAACTACTGTTTATTTAAAATAACTTATATTTGTCGTTTTCTTCATCCAATCACTTTCCTTTATGGGGCCCACACATGGTCATTGCGGTAAATTTAATATTCCCGACAAAGATTTAATATTCCACGACCAAACGAATATTCCCGACGATAATGAATATTTTATAACCACTTGCTTAATTTGAAATATTTGCATATTTAACCCTTAACTATCCACATTAATCAAATCAACCCTTACTATTTCAAAATAATAAATAAAGGAAATTCCTTTTTATTTAAAAAATTTCGGTGTCTTACAATAGTAGTACAAGTAATCCTTGGACTTGAGATCATCATAGTGTCTTGTGTATGATGAGTTATACTTTGACTTATTCCTTAAGACCCTTAGGGTATATCAAAGGGTATGCTTGAGTATAATAAGTTGTACATGGAGATAATGTATGATCAATAAAGAATCTACCACTTCTATTAAAAGAAGAAATGTCCTATGTGATTCGATAAATGACAACCCAAGTAGTCCTTGGCAGCGGCGTAATGAAATTAGAAAGAAGTTTCTAATTTGCATTATTTGGAGTTGTGCATTTAAGGATCGAAATACATATAATTAAATAAAATAAGACTTGACAAAGAATTCCATGTCTTATATTTAATTGGGACATTGTATGGTGGAAGGATTGAATTGTCTGGTAACTATTTACTCAAAGGTTCTTTTATGATTAATATTGAAATCTATATTATCCGGAAAGTAGTTGATCGCTAGGGAGGCTTATCCTATTGTAGAATAAATATTATTTATTTAAATAAATTAATTGTTTAATTTATTTATTTAAATAAGATTAGAATTGTTCTAATTGATTTATTCACAACCTGTTTAATATGGAGAACCTAAAGGGTCACACCATAAAAGGAAGAATAATTATTTAAGAAGTTAATGGCATAATCGTAATAATATAGTTATGTATATTTAATTTAATCTATGGTGATAGAATAAATTAAATAGCTTAATATTATTATTTAATATTTTAGAAATATTAAATATAAATTAATAAGAGGAGTCTTATTAATATTATTATAATTATTATTATTATTTTAATTTCTAAATGAGTTTAGGAATTAATTTATATATGTACTCTCATTTATTCCTAATTGGATTAGGAAGGAAAATTAGTTAAAGGAGTTTAATTAATTATCCCTAATAAGATTAGGGAGCTTAATTAATTAAAAGAATTTAATTAATTAAATAAAATCCAATTCCTTAATTGTTAAGGTGGGTTGCCCACATCTATAAATAAGAGGAGTCTTATTATGGGTGAGGGTGTTGTTGACTTTTACAACATACGTAATTCCAATGGTTGGAGAGTACACCCCCTTTTCCTATACAGATAGGAAAAACTAGGGTTTGAGCCAATACCCTTCTTCTTGAAAATTCTTTTTCTTAGTGGATCACCTCTGAGAGCCAAACATTTGGGTGGCTAACGTTGATCAAAGGAAGGAACCAAACCCTGTGGATTCAAGTTGAGCGAAAAGGATTGGAGGTGAACTTGTACCGAGGAAGCTTCCGGATCTTCAAGGGTATGTTTCTTAATCATCCTTTTCGTTTAATTAATAATTGTGCATAAAGGGTGATCCGGGTATATGGTTTGTAAAATTTTTAAACTTTGATTTTACACGTTTTCGCACTTTTTATGCAATTTGATTGCGTTCATGAATATTACAAACCTAACAGTGGCATCAGAGCCAGACCTTTATGCGAATTATTAATTATTTTAATTTGATATGTATATTGATATGTGTTTAGAACAATTTAATTGGGCATAATTTTATTGTATAAAATTTATTTAAAAAAAAAAAACGCGAATTTGTTTTTTTTTTTAGATTGTATCCGTGATTTCATATATTTCACGGTTTTTCATGTGCACGGAAACAAGTGGTCCTTCACGGAAATAAAAGGAACATGGTTTTGATGGATGATTACGTGGATCATCTAATATATATATATATATATATAATTAGTTTTTATCACATGTAATTCTTTAGAAGTTAAGTGGATTCCGGCAGCACAAATGACAAGGGGCAACCAAGTTAACCAGCGCACGGAAATCAAGGGGTCACCTGCTTCACGGAATAACATGGCCCATGATGATTATTATATATATTATATATATAATATATATTACCGTAATATTAATTATATATATATATATAATAATTTTAATAATTTTATAATTAAAATAGATAATTTATTTTAATCTTAAAATAAAAGTTTATTTTAATTTTAAAATAAAAAGATTTATTTTAATTTTAAATTAGAATTTCATGCTAACTAATTAGAGTTGGAATTGGATTCCATGCTAACTAATTGGAGTTGAAATTGGATTCCTAATTTCCTTAAATAAAGGAGTTTATTTAGATATGAAATAAGATTTCATATTATTCAAAATAAAAGAGTTTATTTGTGAATAGGAAAGAGAATCCTAATTTTCTTAAATAAAAGAGTTTATTTAAATATGGAATAAGATTTCATATTATTCAAAATAAAGGAGTTTATTTGTGAATAGGAAAGAATATCCGTGTTTCCTTTAATAAAAGATTTTTTTTACTTGGAATTGGATTCCATAATTAATTAAAATAAAGGAGTTTATTTTGATTAAAGATTTTGATTAAAATAAAATAGTTTATTTTATTCAAAATTGGATAAATTAAAATAAAATAGTTTTATTTTGATTTAAATTTGGATTAAAATAAAGGAGTTTATTTTGATTCAAAAATAGATTTTATACTAACTAAAGTTGTCCATTAAATGATATCAATATATATATTAAATGTTTATTATTCATGAGATGAATGTTATTTATTGATGCATATGATGATGTGTATGATAATAAATGGGATTGATTATGGACTATTGACCAATGTGATTAGATTTTATTTTAGTTGGATGCATGAATGTATGGGTTTTATTAAATGGGGTCTTACAGCGTTCGCCTTCTCTAATTTTTCTTAATGTAAATTCTATCTCTCTCCTATGTACTTCTCCTTGACTGCTGATCAAGGTTTCTATTTATTTTAAATAGTTTTGTAATAGGAATAGTTAGAATTATTTTGAAAAATTGGAGATCAAGGAACAAGGAGCGCTTGAAGACCCGTTTGTAATGGAGTCCGGATTTAAATGTAATAGTTATATTTAAATATTATTTCTTGCACTCCTAGGGTTTGACCTTTTGGTTCACTTGGTGGCTCTAGTGAACCAAACTAGAATAAAAGTCCATAATCAATCCGAGTAGAATATAGTATTCTATATGTGCATGCTTATACTATATATATTATATATTATGCAAACATGCTTCGCATGTTCATTAATATACGACGTATTTTATATATATATATATGTGCATGCGCTAAAACAAGATGAGACAAATTAATAACAAATCCTCAATTTTTTTTATATTAAGTCCTAAGCGTTCAAAGATATTTGGAATATCGAACGTCAGCCTTCTAGCATGATAAAATTAATAGAGTATTAAATATTTAATATGAGTTTGTTGTGTCACCACAAGGCAAGTATTAAGTATTTAAGATGTTAATTTATCACATTTGATGCTTATAAAGAAAATTGAACAATATTGTTTTGTTGTGTCACCACAAGGATGATATTTTTCTTTTTTGAATATATGGAATGCTAGATCGGACTTAACTTGGATAATTTTGATTCGGATGTGCCACCACTTGATCAAAATAATCTAAGAGGCAAAAGAAAAGGAGTTGCATAGTTGATGTAATTGACAAAAGTTGTCTACCTATTTATTTATATATAGTTTGTTGTGTCTCCACAAGGCTATATACATTTGAAATGGGATCCTTATTCTCACTAGCAAATCTTTAATTAGATTTTGCCGAACTATATAAGTGAGGGTAATATAGTTTGAAGAAAATAGTGGGAGATACCAATTTAAAACAAGACCTAAATTATTTTGGTAATTAATAAAAGAGAAATGGATTGAAGCAAGTTTCTCAAATATGGAACATTCGTTTTGATGATGCAATCAAAAGAGTTTGATTTTATCAAAAATAAGAATGAACCTAGTGTGTACAAAAGGGTCAGTGGGAGCATCGTGACATTCCTAGTACTATATGTTGATATACTAAGGATAAGGAATGACATACTAATGCTACAATCAGTAATGATAAAGTTGTCTAAACATTCCTCCATGAATGGTTTGGGAAGAGTATCTTAATTGGGGATAAAATCTATATAGATAGATACAAGAGGATGCTCGACTTAACCCAAGAACCTATATTCATTTGATGCTAAAGTCGTTTAGCATGACAAACTCCAAGAGATGTCTCATGTTGATGAGCTATGGAGTGTATCTCTCTTAATAGTCCCCAAGGACTCCTGAAAAGAGAGGTCGCATGAGTAACAATCATGCATGCAATGAAATGTACGAGACCTGATGTTGATCGGTCATATTATGGAGAAGTTCACTATAAGTCGTTGAAAAACATCTTAAAGTGCTTAACCCAACTAAGGATGTGATCATATTCATGGCGGTCTAAATTAAAACTAGAGGGCTTAATGCACTCAAGTTTTTCGAGATGCACCAAGATGACGTAAAAATCCACTTTAAGGTAAAGCGTTATCTTGAACAAAGGGTGCGTTGAATTGAAAGGTTCCAAACAACAAAAGAGTTCTTTGGTTTAGTGATAAAGACAAAGTATATAGTTATAAATGAAGCTGCAAGTTGATTGTTTGGATTAAAAGTTCATTACAGAACTAGGAATAGTTCATAAGTCTCATCTTGGATCTAAACATATGTTGTGGCACTTTCATTTGATTATTAGAATCATTGAAAGATGAGAAATCACTATAGAGATAGTGGACTCTCATGAACAACATTACATATCCATTAACTAAAGCTTATCCAACAGCAGGATAATCGTCACTTAGAGAAGAAGAATATGAGATACCATGACGATTGGCTTTAGTGCAAGTGGGAGATTGAAAGTAGTATGCACACAAGCCAATCATGTTTGATGATAAAATATATACTTTGTAACAATCTTATTCATTTATTAATAAAAAGTATTAATTTATTAAAGGCTTTTAATTATCTACATGATGCTGTTTTATAATATGTGATAAACCCATAGTTTTAAGCAATGCTTTTAGAATAATGATGATGATCATTCTAATGAGATCTAAATTCTTAGAAAGCTTAAAACTAAAATAGTTCCCAATCATTGGATTACTAAATTGGGGATTAGTGAATCCTGATAGATTGGTACATACGTTGCTTGCTTGCTCATTGGATGAGAATGATTGATCTTATGATCATTTGTGTGGAGACACTAAAGCAAGTATGTAGGTGCTTATTAGAGAATAAGTTCACCTGAACGTGGCTCGCTAAGGAATACCTAATGGAGTTTTACTTGCTCGTCAATAGGAATTCTGTAGTGATAGTAGTCAAGTAATCCTTGGACTTGAGATCATCATAGTGTCTTGTGTATGATGAGTTATACTTTGACTTATTCCTTAAGACCCTTAGGGTATATCAAAGGTATGCTTGGGTATAATAAGTTGTACATGGAGATAATGTATGATCAATAAAGAATCTACCACTTATTAAAAGAAGAGAAATGTCCTATGTGATTCGATAAATGACAACCCAAAGAGTCCTTGGCGGCGGCGTAATGAAATTAGAAAGAAGTTTCTAATTTGCATTATTTGAGTTGTGCATTTAAGGATCGAAATACATATAATTAAATAAAATAAGACTTGACAAAGAATTCCATGTCTTATATTTAATTGGGACATTGTATAGTGGAAGGATTGAATTGTACGGTAACTATTTACTCAAAGGTTCTTTTATGATTAATGTTAAAATCTATATTATCCGGAAAGTCGTTGATCGCTAGGAGAGGCTTATCCCTATTGTAGAATAAATATTATTTATTTAAATAAATTAATTATTTAATTTATTTATTTAAATAAGATTAGAATTGTTCTAATTGATTTATTCACAACCTGTTTAATATAGAGAACCTAAAGGGTCACACCATAAAAGGAAGAATAATTATTTAAGAAGTTAATGGCATAATCGTAATAATATGTTATGTATATTTAATTTAATCTATGGTGATAGAATAAATTAAATAGCTTAATATTTATTATTTAATATTTTAGAAATATTAAATATAAATTAATAAGAGGAGTCTTATTAATATTATTACAATTATTATTATTATTTTAATTTCTAAAAGAATTTAGGAATTAATTTAATATATGTACTCTCATTTATTCCTAATTGGATTAGGAAGGAAAATTAGTTAAAGGAGTTTAATTAATTATCCCTAATAAGATTAGGGAGCTTAATTAATTAAAAGAATTTAATTAATTAAATAAAACCCAATTCCTTAATTGTTAAGGTGGGTTGCCCACATCTATAAATAAGAGGAGTCTTATTATGGGTGAGGGTGTTGTTGACTTTTACAACATACGTAATTCCAATGGTTGGAGAGTACACCCCCTTTTTCTATACAGATAGGAAAAACTAGGGTTTGAGCCAATACCCCTTCTTCTTGAAAATTCTTTTTCCTTGGTGGATCACCTCTAGAGGCCAAACATTTGGGTGGCTAACGTTGATCAAAGGAAGGAACCAAACCCATGGATTCAAGTTGAGCGAAAAAGGATTGGAGGTGAACTTGTACCTGAGGAAGCTCGGATCTTCAAGGGTATGTTTCTTAATCATCCTTTTCGTTTAATTAATAATTGTGAATAAAGGGTGATCCGGGTATATGGTTTGTAAATTTTTTAAACTCTGATTTTACACGTTTCCGCACTTTTTATGCAATTTGATTGCGTTCATGAATATTACAAACCTAACACACCAACCCTAGCCCTAGCATGTGACTTATGTCTCACATATCAGCCAATATTATCAGCAACATGCATTGAATTATAAATCCAAACTTAAAAAGTAAGTAAAGTCACTTACTTTTATTTTCCAAGCTTGCCCAACCTTTTCTCTCTCTATATTTCGGGAATGGGGAATGAGATCGAGTGATAAGATAAGCCAAGAATACTTCTTAGCTTAGCAGGAACAGATCACAAAGATCAGATCCAAGAATCAAAGTTTAAAGAGGTATAAACCCTAAATTTTCTAAATCATATGATTTGATGTTTGATTTTGTGATTTGTTGTTTAGAGTTATGTTAGAAGGTGTCATTTGATGATCTGGGTTGCTAAAACTTAGATCCATATCATTTAGATGCTCAAAATTAAAGTTTTTAGAACTGACCTACGAACCCTAAATTTTGGTCTGACAACCGAATGTCATGGCTCATAGATCTCTCTCTATGTTAAGTGTTAGAGGTGTTTTATGTTATGAATCTGTTCTATGCCATGTAGTCTTTGTTCTGGAGCTTGAAGAAAGCCCAGATCATGTGTAGATTGTAAGTTATTTAGGGTCAAAGGTCGTTGACCGACCATGACTAAATGAGTTTCTGGGCAACCCAGAAACCCAGAAAGTCTGACAAGTGTTTTGATAGCTTCGGATCTTGCTTCTGGTAATGTATTTGGTCAAGTTGTTGTTTTATTGTTGTAGCCTGACATAAAGACTACATGATGAAGTCTTTAGTTTACCCAGATCCATAACATAATCACAAATATGGGTGGTCAAACACGGGTTGACCACTAGCCTTATGAACATTTCTGGAAAACCCGGAAAGTTTAAGAACATGTTTTCTGTCAGAGTTTGACCGCCCTAGATCTCTTTAATGTGTTGATGATAAACTGGTTTAAGGTTGTATACATGTACCTTGACATCCCTAATTCATGATTGAACCTTTATATCGTACAAAGCAAGCCCAGATTGCATGTTATGAGGATCAAAAGTGGACATCTCGAACTGTTCTTCATTTCTGGAAAACCTAGAAATGAAAAACAGTTTCTGACAAGTTTTCTGAAGCTTTAATCTCTCTGTTGTTTTAGAATTTGGTTGTGTAACTTGTTTAGGGTTGTAGTACTACATCAGTACTACAACATTAACTCATTAACTTGCCCAGAAACCTTATAACCATGAATCTAAGACTGGTCAAACATACCAACTCGAACACTGACATGAAGTTTTGGAAAAGGCCCAAGAACACCTATAGCGACGGTTCTGTCGCTATAGGGCCCTTTAGTGACAGATAATATCGAAAAATCAATTATTTCATTTAATAAATAGAAAAAAATGGTTTTTAATTATCAAAAATTCAAAATAAATTTCTAAAAATTATTTTAAAGTCCAAAAATTAGTTTTAATTATTTAGAGTATATTTCATAAATATTTAATATTTTTGGAATATAAATAGTATTTAATTTATTTAATTATAATATTAAATAAATTATTTAAAAATAATTTTAATACTTGAAAATCATGAAAAATTATATTAAGGTATAAGAAAATATTTTAAGTTATTTTTAATAACTTTTGATATTTTGTGATGAATTTCATTAATAAATTTATATTAATGGTGATTAATTTATTTAATGAATATATTAAATAAATTATGGAAAATTAGAATTAATGCTTTAAAATTATATAAAAATGATTTAAGGGTTAGAAAAATATTTTGAGTTATAAAATATAACTTTTGATATTTTGTCATGAAAATATTAATATTTTAGTATTAATAGAAATTATCGAATAATGGATTTAATCGCTTAAAAATCATATAAATATGATTTTAAAGTAATAAAATACTTTGTGATATTATAAATATATTATAATATTATGATATGATTTTTATTAATATTTAATATTAAATAAATATTGATGATAATAGTATAATGTGCTATTTATATAAAATAAATACGATATAAATGATTGAAAAATCATGATAAATGGCAATAATTATCTGAAAATTATTACAAGCCTGTGAAAATTATTTTGATTGATAATAAAATTATCTAAGATAATTGTTAAGTGTTTAGGCAGAGTTTAATTAAACTTAAACTCGATAATTGTCCGACTAGATCGTCGAGATGTTAGAATTGTGTTGGGTTCAACTCAGACTGCAATAGTTTGACTTGATACTGAGTCTTAGATAGTTTGTGGACTGATAGGGTTATGTGTTATATGTCTAGGATTATATATATATATATATATATATATATATAACTGTATTATACTGTGATGCTATTATTCTAATATTGGAGATCTATATTACTAATATTAGGTCTTCGGATAAAGCGATATAAACTGCGTAGCAGTAGTCGGTGATTCTGGCAAGTTCTTAAACTTAATCTCCTAATTATTGTGCAGTGTTCTCTAAACTCGACCTCTAGTAGATCTTTCTTTCAATTATAATTATGGCTAATCATTTCTGATTACCATGTCTATGAATTGTTGAATAGCTTTCTGTGCAAATAATGCATGTGTTCATCAGGTATGAAAGGCTGATCACCTTCATTACCATTCGATTCAGATATAATTGCTATGTTCATGTTCTTTCTTGACAATTCAATTCCTATTGACTTGGTCGTTCAGTTATAAAAATTTGTTCATGCTCGTTCACAATCATATTATTGAATGTTAGCCAGCTGTTATTCAAATTTTTTCAATTATAATATATCCTCAAATTAATTTATACTTGCTGGGTAAATTTATGCTCACCCTTGCTATATCATGATAAACATTGCAGATTAAAACGAATGCATCGGATACAAGGAAAAGACAAAGCCAAGTTCAACTTGGGACTATGTGTGCAACTATATTTGTAATAGCAATGTGTAATAATATCTTTGTATGTCAGATATGATTATGAATTATGTATAAGTTAAGGTTGCTCGATCTTGGGGAAAAGTGTGTAAGTTTAATGTATAAACAATTTATGTTTATATCTTCCGCAAATAATTATAGAAATAGTATACCAGATCCGTGGTGATTTCGGACCCGAATTTGGGGATGCTACAGTTGGTATCATAGCTGTTGGTTATGAATCTTAGGTAGGAATATCTGAGACCAATAACCGCAGTGATTAGGATAAGTTCAAACTCACATAGAGTTAGTTGGTCGGTATGATTCAAAGACGAATCTCGACGGGTTATAAAGACACGGAGTTCCCTAACTCTGATAATAAAGGTTAACAGTGATGGTGAATAGATAGAGTCTAAAAGACTAAAAGTACAGTGATAGGAGATCGTAAAACAAAACGATCATAGTATAGAAATGAATCGTAATTTATACGATGAGATCACCCCGTGATCTAATAAGGTGATAGAAGAGAGAAGAATCAATCTAATGATTGAAAAGTTTACAACAAGATTGCTATGTGTCAGTTGTATTATGAATTGGTACAGATTTAGGAAAGGATTATGAATACGGATTAAATGAAATTCGTATTGAGAAGGGATTTAGAATTAAGTGGGGATTTCAATTGAGGACTCATGTTAGCAACTAAGTTGTATGATTCTTCGTATGGGAGTTGAATTGTACTTGGTGTAACAACCACTTAGTTTCTGGCACTGATAATCATTGAAATGTTTGTGTCGCGCTATTTGCTATATGCATGTTGAGAGGGTGATTCCTTTCTCATGTGTATAACAGATAGATAGGTTATAGGTAGAGAATATAAGGTTAAGTACGAGTTCTTAAAACTCATAATTATGTTACGTTCGTGACTCATGATTATATGAAATGTTTATGAACCCCTCAGCGAATGGACACCAAAGGTCTGACTAGGACAAGTTCTTAAACTCATATGATTGTGGAAAGTTCCTGAACTCATGAGTGTGGTTTTACGAACTGAGAATAGTTATGTGTGAATAAAGAATTGAGGATTATAGAAATAGATAGATTATTAAGCAATTGATCATCAGTGGAGACATTAGGTTTTCCAAATCTTCTAGCTATGCTAGACTCAAAATTTTTGACATCAAGCTAAATACGCACTATGTGCTTTTGAAAAATAATTTTTTTTTCTCAACTCCTGGTGACCATTGTGTATGTGTGGACTTCAGGCCACCGACACCTCGTTACCTGTTGAGTTTATAAAACTGATTTGCAAAGATTTTTGAACGATTTAAAGTATAGTCTATTCTACTTGTTTCGGCTAGACGATAATGATTTGAAATATCAAAATATATTTTTATTTATCACTCATGTACCATATAACCTAGTGCAGAGATGATAAAAAGTTGATGGAGTTATAAATACAGGAATACTTAGTGTGAATTCGATCTAAAAATCATTGTTCCACTATTGTATGATGTGTTATGACAAAGTCATACAATGACGTCATCCTCAAACGGACTCTTAATACAGAACGGCATCATTACGTCATTCTCAAAAATATTTTCAAAAATTTAATTTGCCAACGGCGTTTGGCTATACACATTTGTATATCGATTGAAATTGATTATTAATATGAGTCTACGCTATTCGATTCAGCTAGACTAATTTTTATGAAAACTCTAAGTGTTCATTGAAAAAAAATTCCTGAACCAAATTGTTTTGGTACGGAATCCAATAAGACTGAGGTAAAATTTTTGTGCCTATGGCGTTGATGAAAAAACAGATAAAACCAAAGATTCTTCGGGCGGTCAGTAAGTGCGAATCAGGTTGATCGCCCATTATGTTCATAAGACCAGTTCGGTTTGCGGATGAATTTCTATAAAACCTTTGCGAAAATGAAAAATCATAGTCTATATGACTCATCAGCACAATTTAAATTTTTTTACTCTTATGAGTGGTGATTTGGTGTATTGGGTAGCATGTGATGATGTGTATGAATTGTGACGATTTGATTGTTTGAATTGTGATTTTGGGGACAGAATCCTTGTAAGGAGGGAAGGATGTAACAATTCGGAATTTTAAATTATAATTTTAAATATTTATTGAATTGTATAAATATTTATTTGATGTGTTTATTGTTGAAATTGTTGAATAAATATGTTATTGATATGATGGTTATTAGTAAATATTTATTAATCTAAATTTATTAGATAATATTCTAAATTAATTGAATTTGTAATTTAGAGAGTTGTAATATAACATGAGATGTTATATTATTGTTTTGATTTAATAATTTAAGTTGATATGTTAAATTATTAAATAAAATTATAATGAAATTATAATTTTGTGATATTTGTTAAAGTGGAATATTTATTTAAAATATAATATGTGATTAATTTATTTGATTAATGTTGGATATGGAAATCTAAATAAATAATATGTGATTATAAATTATAAACTAAATTTTTATTAAAATAAATTAAAGGAGTTTAATTTAGTTTTTGTCAAACAAGGCTTAAAATATTAAGTCTTTAAATTTTAAAGGGTTTTGCCAAACAAAGCCTTATGACTTTTGGATTATTAATTTTTGAATTTTAAATAATATAAATAAAATAAATAAAATAAAATAAATAATAAATATATAACTTATACGTTTAGGTTGTAACTGATATTCTAATAAGTGTGCGTATTATGGCTTATTAGTATTATCTTTACGCTTAAGTGTGGTTAGTTTTACGTGAATTTGCATTTGGCCTAAGAAAAGCTGCAAAGAACTGAGAGAGATTGAGAGAAAACATAAGGATTACCAAGCAATTTCAGTGTTTAACAAAGAGGATTTCCAAGCTAATTGAAAGTATTTTATCTAAACCTTAATATTGTATATATATATATATGTATGTATATATGAGTTTACGACATAACTTATATGTGTTCTGTGAATTCAAATTCTCTCGAATTGTTGTAGAAAACTAAGTTATTACAATTGTATGTAAGTGTAATGCTAGAATTTATGTTTAAACAAGGAATTTGTATGTTAATTACAGTTAAAAGTAGGAAAGATAATTATAGTGTATGTTTTTATGAATATTTTCTCATATGGCTTATGTAAGTACCAATTTTAATGGTCAATTCGTATGCTAAACTGTAAATTGAGTCTTGTTTATACTAGTTCGTTAAGAAACGAGGATAATGTAGTTTGAACGAAGTGATTTGGTGAAGAATTGAGATTATAGTGATGATTTTTATATAAGGAACTCAAAAATGAAGTTTTATATGAAAATATGGAATTTGAGGAAATTAAACTAATATAATTGTTGTTAAATTGTTCTATGTTAAGGAATATGTGAGAAAACATGTTGTGATAGTTCTATACCAATTATACGTGTTAATATTACTGTTTGGTGGGTGAAATTCGTGTTTGTTGGGCTAAAGTTTGCCATCTTTGTTAGCCTCACTGCATCATGCACCAAATTGTATTAGCTGTTACGCCAAGTGTAAAAGGCTAAAATCTACTGAATCAAGGCCGGCCCTGCTTTCGCCGCTACATACCCCGGCCCCCGAGATAGTGACTTCTGTTGTTGCTGCAGATCTTGAATACCCTTTACCACTTGGTCTAAGGTTGTGTTAAGGTGTCAAACATGTAACAAGGAGGTTAATTTAGTACCGTGTTATGTCATTGATAATTTCAACTTTGTAAAATAATTTATAAGTTATGAACGTGGTATGTTTTAACTTAGTGTACACATTGAATGGTAACTAGGTGTTGTGAAGCTAACACTTATGCATTCTGAAATGTACATAGTAGCATAAGACTTGTACTAAATAAACAAGTCTAATTAGAAATGCGTGTTATGTTGGACAGTGAATATTAGTATGTCTAATAGATATTGTGGTTCTAAAACTATGTGTAGGTGAAAGTGAGTTTTAATATTATAGCTTACGCTCGAGGCAAGTTTCTAAACTTATCTTTTTACATTGAGGAAGTTCTCTAATTCTACTTTTTATAATTGAGCAAGTTTTCTAACTCTACACTTTCGTTAAGCTAGTTCATTTATTACATTGTGCAAGTTTATTCTTACGATTGAGCAAGTTCTTGTATCTAGTTTGTTTATGATTTCTAAGTCCTATCCTGATATTGAACAAGTTATTCTTGTCTTTAACTTGTTATCTAGCATGCAAATTTACATATTCTAAGATACTAATGTTGAAAAAGTTTTATCGTTTAAATTACTATTTGTTATGCATGCTTAGTACTGAATTATAAATAACATTGCCTTAATATTGTTCAAGTAAGGTACGTTATGATTATTCAATGTTTATGCTATTAGATTATTCCTAAAGCATGATCTTAATTTACAATGTCGATTCAATTATGATTATTCCATAACATAACATTATCGATATTGTATTCAACTAATCCTTAGTTGATGACCGTTGAATTCTAAATTACCCTTGAAATGTATCCAAACCAAACTTACTTTGGTGCGGACTTGTACTCTAAATACTAAGATGAACAACCCTATTATTAGGGGATAATTTACGCTTAGCGTTGAAATGTTTGTGCACAATACATTGTACAAAGTGCTGATCCCCCTAAGTATGAGGAGTCCTTATAGTCTTATGACTGTTAAAGTTTAAGTTGAAAGATTACTTACAACTGTGGACATAGTTCGTGGTCTTAGGACCCTCAAATATATTTCATATTTCGATTTTAGTTTTGATTATCATTAATAGAGTACTATTCAGTTTTGATAAGCCTATTCACTGGCAGCTATTATATTCTTGTTAATTCATTGCTATATCTAGTGAGCATTTGTTTTGCTCACTCTTGCATAAATATAATCATTGCAGCTAAAGTTGAGAAGGTAGATGAGTCTTCAACTAGCAAGGGAAAGGGAAAAATGTACAAGGGATAAAGACTTGTAATTTTATTTATTGTTATGATGATAGACTTTTTACTTAATGATGTAATGTAATTTTCCGCACTTGATTGATGTTAAGGTTAGACAACTTGGGATGTTTTTGGATTTAATGATGTAGCCCTTTTATAGGGAGGATTTATTGAAAGTAGTATGCACACAAGCCAATCATGTTTGATGATAAAGCATATACTTCGTAACAATCTTATTCATTTATTAATAAAAAGTATTAATTTATTAAAGGCTTTTAATTATCTACATGATGCTATTTTATAATATGTGATAAACCCATAGTTTTAAGCAATGCTTTTAGAATAATGACGATGATCATTCTAATGAGATCTAAATTCTTAGAAAGCTTAAAACTAAAATAGTTCCCAATCATTGGATTACTAAATTGGGGATTAGTGAATCCGGATAGATTGATACATCGCTTGCTTGCTCATTGGATGAGGATGATTGATCTCATGATCATTTGTGTGGAGACACTAAAGCAAGTATGTAGATGCTTATTAGAGAATAAGTTCACCGAACGTGGCTCGCTAAGGAATACCTAATGGAGTTTTACTTGCTGTCAATATGAATTCTCAGAGTGATAGTAGTACAAGTGATCCTCGACTTGAGATAATCATAGTATCTTGTGTATGATGAGTTATACTTTGACTTATTCCTTAAGACCCTTAGGGTATATCAAAGGGTATGTTTGGGTATAATAAGTTATATATGGAGATAATGTATGATCAATTAAGAATCGAAATACATATAATTAAATAAAATAAGACTTGATAGTAATTCCATGTCTTATATTTAATTGGGACATTGTATGGTGGAAGGATTGAATTGTAGACGGTAACTATTTACTCAAAGGTTCTTTTTATGATTAATGTTGAAATCTATATTATCTCGAAAAGTCGTTGATCGCTAGGGAGGGTTTATCCCTATCAGAGAATAAATATTATTTATTTAAATAAATTAACAGCTTTAATTTATTTATTTAAATAAGATTAGAATTGTTCTAATTGATTTATTCACAACCTGGTTTAATATGGAGAACCTAAAGGGTCACACCATAAAAGGAAGAATAATTATTTAAGAAGTTAATGGCATAATCGTAATAATAAGTTAAGTATATTTAATCTATGGTGATAGAATAAAGTAAATAGCTTAATATTTATTATTTAATATTTTGGAAATATTAAATATAAATTAATAAGAGGAGTCTTATTATTATTATTACTATTATTATTTAATTCCTAAAGGAGTTTGGGAATTAATTAATAAAAGTACTCTCATATATCCTAATAAGATTAGGAGGCTAATTAATTAAAAGAGTTTAATTAATTATTCCTAATAAGATTGGGAGCCTAATTATTTAAAGGATTTTAATTAATTAAAATAAAGCTCAATTCCTTAATTGTTAAGGAGGGTTGCCTACATCTATAAATAAGAGGAGTCTTATTATAGGTGTAGAGGAGTTGTTGATTTTTTCACAACATACGTGATTTCAATTGTTGGAGAGTACACTCCTTTTTTTATGAGAGATAGAAAATTAGAATTTTGCCAAACACTCATCTTCTTGAATCTTTATTCTTTCTTGGTGGATCACCTCTAGAGGCCAAACACTTGGGTGGCTAACGTTGATCAAAGGAAGGAATCAAACCTGGTGGATTCAAGTTGAACGCGAAAGGATTTGGAGGTGAACTTGTACTTGAGGAAGCTCGAATCTTCAAGGGTATGATTCTTATTCGTTATCTTTTTGTTTAATTAATAATTGTGCATAAAGGATGATCCGGGTATATGGTTTGTAAAATTTTAAAACTCTGATTTTCCATGTTTCCGCTTAATTTGTGCAATTTAATTGCATTCATGAATATTACAAACCTAACAGTGGTATCAGAGTCAAACCTTTATGCGAATTATTAATTGTTCAGTTTTGATATATATATATATATATATATATTGATATGTGTTTAGAACAATTTAATTGGACATAATTTATTATATAAAATTTATTTAAAAAAAAACACGAAATCACGCAAATCAAGGGGATTCGCGAATCATGTTTTTCAAAAGGTAATACAGCAACTTGTTTTTTGTAATTCGCAAATTGTTTTTTCGTAAAGCGAATTGTTTTTCAAAAGGTAATACAACGAATTGTTTTTCAAAAGGTAAGCCTGCAGCTGTATGATTTCTTTTTTTTTTTTTCAAAATTTGCGAATTGTTTTTTTTTTCAAAAGGTAGTACAGCGACTTGTTTTTGAATACCGGAGCATGTTTTTTTTGAATCTCCATGCCGTGTTATATATATATAATAATTTTATAATTAAAATAAATAGTTTATTTTAATTTTAAAATAAATAGTTTATTTTAATTTTAAAATAAAAAGTTTATTTTAATATTAAAATATAAAATTTATTTTAATTTTAAAATTAAATTTCATGCTAACTAATTAGAGTTGGAATTAGATTCCATAATAACTAATTGGAGTTGAAATTGGATTCCATGTTTCCTTAAATAAAGGAGTTTATTTAGATATGAAATAAGATTTCATGTTATTCAAAATAAAAGAGTTTATTTGTAAATAGGAAAGAGAATTCGTATTTCCTTAAATAAAAGAATTTATTTAAATATGGAATAAGATTTCATATTATTCAAAATAAATGAGTTTATTTATGAATAGGAAAGAGTATCCGTGTTTCCTTTAATAAAGGTTTTTTTTACTTGAATTGGATTCCATAATTAATTAAAATAAAAGAAGTTTATTTTGATTTAAATTTGGATTAAAATAAAGGAGTTTATTTTGATTCAAAATTAGATTTTATACTAACTAAATTTGCCCATTAAATAATATTAATATTAATATATATATATATATTGAATGTTTATTATTCATGAGATGAATGTTATTTATTGATGCATATGGTGATGTGTATGATAATAAATGGGATTGATTATGGACTATTGACCAATGAGATTGGATTTTATTTTAGTTGGATGCTTGAATGTATGAGTTTTATTAAATGGGGCCTGCGTACCTCGTCTTCTCTATTTTTTCTTAATGTAAATTCTATCTTCCTCCTATGTACTTCACCTTGACCGCTGATCAATGTTTCTATTTATTTTAAATAGTTTTGTAATAAGAATAGTTAGAAATAATTTTGAAAAATTAGAGATCAAAGAGCAAGGAGCGCTTGAAGACCCGTTTGTAATGGAGCCCGGGTTTAAATGTAATAGTTATATTTAAATATTAATTCTTGTACCCCTAGGGTTTAACCTTTTGGTTCACTTGGTGGCTCTAGTGAACCAAACTAGAATAAAAGTCCATAATCAATCCAGGTAGAATATAGTATTCTATATGTGCATGCTTATACTATATATATTATATATTATGCAAACATGCTTCACATGTTAATTAATATGACGTGTATTTTATATATATATATATATATATATATATATATATATATGTATGTGCATACGCTAAAATAAGATGAGACAAATTAATAATAAACCCCTCAAATATTTAATATTAAGTTGTAACGTTCAAAAATATTTGGAATATCGAACGTCGCCTTCTAGCATGATAGAAACAATAGAGTATTGAATATTTAATATGAGTTTGTTGTGCACACACAAGACAAGTATTAAATATTTAAGATGTTATTTTTATTACATATGATGTTTATAAGGAATTGAACATTATCGCTTTGTTGTGCACACACAAGGGCATGTAGTTTTCTCTCACTTATATGGAAATGCTTGGTTCGACTTAACTTAAATCATTTTAGTTCTTGGATGTGCACACACTTGACCATTATGATTTAAGAGGCAAAATACAAGGAGTTACATAGTTGATGTAATTGACGAGAGTTGTCTACCTATTTATTTATATATAGTTTGTTGTGCACACACAAGGCTATATACATTTGAAATGGGATCCTTATTCTCACTAGCATATCTTTAATTAGATATTGCCGAACTATATAAATTAAGGGTAATATAGTTTGATGAAAATAGTGGGAGATTCCAATTTAAAACAAGACCTAATTTATTGTGGTAACTAATAAAAGAATATATGCTAAAATATTGTTAATTACAAATTCATTTACTGAATTTTACAATGTCTAAATTACTATCACTGCGAAGTATATTAGATGTTATTTAACCGGACCGAATTAAACGGATTGGTTAAGGAAATAGAGAATAGTTCTCACGGCTGAAAAGCTATCTTATGTCCTTAATATGCCTATCCCTGTAATGGTTGCAGACAATGCCTTTGAGGAAGATATTGCTACTTTTAAAAAGTGGCAAGATGATGCACAGTTGGCTCAATGCATCATGCTCGCATTCATGAGTAACGAGCTTCAGCGTCAGCATGAAACTATGGATGCTCTTACTATATTCCTGCACATCAAGTATTTGATGGTGATGAAAGTAGGACTGATAGATATCAGATATCTAAGGAGCTCTTCCGATCTAGAATAACCGATGACACTACAGTACAGACACAAGTCCTTAACATAATCAATTTGATTGATCAATTAGGATAACGGGTTTTGTCATGGATGGAGAGTTGAGCCAAGATTTGATCTTGTACTCACTCCCGGACTCCTTTCACAATTGTTGTAGATTTTTTATATGAACAAGCTAGATATCAGCCTTGCTGATTTGCTTAACATGTTAAAAAATGTTGAGAGTCACTTTCTAACCAAGAAAGACCATGTCTTACTGGTAGGGGCCAAATGATCTTCTGAAAAGAAGAATGATTCAAAGAAGGTAATAGAAAGGCAAAAACAAAGGATAATAAGAACAAAACTGATACGGATAGCAAAGGAGTTTGCTTCCACTGCAATAAGCCTCGACAATCGGAAAGAAATCATGCGAAAGCATCTTGCGAGAGGCTAACCAAAGAAGCTTAGTGAAGTTTCTTATAAATACAATTTTGTTCATGAGTTAAAATAAATTTTTCTTTAAGTCAAGGTTCTACTTGGGTATTGGATACCGACTTTGGTTATCATAAATATAGATTTATGAAGGAACCAAGCAGAAGTAGAAAGCTAAACAAAGATAAGTAATCTTATGTGTGAGAAATGAAGCAAAGGTTGCTGCTGCATTAGCCATAGAAACTTATAGTTTAGCATTGCCTGCGGGCAAATCTATTAAGTCAATAAGTTGTTATTGTATTTCAGTTCTTGTTAGAAACATTATTTCCATTTTATTGTTGGACAATGAAATCTTTGGTATTATATTTAAGAACAATTATTGTTCTATTTATAATAATAATATTTTGTATAGAACTGAAATATTACTTAATGGATTTTATATACTTGACTTACGTGAAAATAATTTTGCAAATTGAACAAACTAGTATAAGAAAAGGAGATGATCATTCAAAGAGTTGAATGTGTGTATTTGCTAAAATATAAGTGTGAATTATTTGAAAGGTTCAAAGAATTCAGAAGTGAAACAAGTTGACAAAGTATTAAGATTCTTTGATTAGATCAAGGAATAAATACTTGTGCAATAAGTTTCTAGATCATCTCAAATGGTTTTCTCATAATGGACGCTTCCTGATACGCAATAATTGATTGATGTATCTGAAAGGAAAAATAGTACCTTGTTGGACATGGTGAGGTCCATAATGATTTTACCGACATTCCAGTATCCTTCTAGGATAATGTCCTAGAAATGGCTGCATATCTACGAAAAAGGTAACCTCAAAATCCGGCCACAAGAGTCCATAAAAGTTATGGACATGAAGGATTCCTAATTTTAAGTAAGTTAATATAAGGGGTTGTCCAACTTATGTGAAAAGGTTTCAAAGGATAAGTTTGGGACAAGATTTGACAAGTGTAGATTTGTGGGACATCCTAAAGTAAGTTTAGGGTATATGTTCTATAATCCTACTTAGCAAAAGGTGTTTGTTGCGAAACACGCTTCCTTCTAAGATAAAGGTGTTTATCATTGAAGGGGCTAGTGGGAGGATAATAGATCTTGAAGAGTTCAAGAACCACAAAACACTATAAGTCAAATAAGAGGAACCTGTAGATAGACCTATTGTACCACAGCTGAATCGTAAGTCTGGAATAGTACCGAAGATACCTAGAAGGTATGGATTCATCATAGATGATGATGATGAGGTACACATCATAGAAGATGATGATCTAGTTACATACGATGAGGTAAGAGTTGTAGACACTGATTGAAGCAAGCTTCTCAAATATGGAACAATCGTTTTGATGAGACAATCAAAAGAGTTTGATTTTATCAAAAATAAAAATGAACCTAGTGTGTACAAAAGGGTCAGTGGGAGCGTCATAACATTCATAGTATTATATATTGATATACTACGAATAAGAAATGACATGCCAATGCTATAATCAGAAAATATAAAGTTGTCTAAACATTCCTCCATGAATGATTTTGGAAGAGTATCTTAATTGGGGATACAAATCTATATAGATAGATTTAAGAGGATGCTCGACTTAACCCAAGGAACGTATATTCATATGATGCTAAAGTCGTTTAGCATGACAAACTCTAAGAGTTGTCTCATGTTAATGAGCCATGGAGTGTATCTCTCTTAATAGTCCCCATAAACTCCTGAAAAGAGAGATCACATGAGTGACTATCATGTATGCAATGAAATGTATGAGACCTGATTATGATCAGTCATATTCTGGAGAAGTTCACTGTGAGTCAGTGAAAAATATCTTAAAGTACTTAACCGACACTAAGGATGTGATTAAAATTTATGGTGGGTCTAAATTGAAACTAGAGGGCTTAACAGACTCAAGTTTTCCAGACAGACCAAGACGACAGAAAATCCACTTTAAGGTAAAGGGTTACCTTGAACAAAGTGGTGCGATGAATTGAAAGGTTTCAAACAAAGAAAGAGTTGTTGGTTTAGTGATAAAGACAAAGTATATAGCTATAAATGAAGCTGTAAGTTGATTGTTTGGATGAAAAGTTCATTACAGAACTAGGAATAGTTCCTAAGTCTCATCTTGGATCTAAACATGTGTTGTGGCACTTTCATTTGATTATAGGAATCATTGAAAAATGAAAAATCACTATAGAGATAGTAGACTCTCAAGAACAACATTACATATCTATTAACTAAAGCTTATCCAACAGCAGGATAATCGTCACTTAGAGAAGAAGGGTATGAGATACCATGGCGATTGACTTTAGTGGAAGTGGGAGATTGAAAGTAGTATGCATACAAGCCAATCATGTTTGATGATAAAGCATACACTTTGTAACAATCTTATTCATTTATTAATAAAAAGTATTAATTTATTAAAGGCTTTTAATTATCTACATGATGCTGTTTTATAATATGTGATAAACCCATAGTTTTAAGCAATGCTTTTAGAATAATGATGATGATCATTCTAATGAGATCTAAATTCTTAGAAGGCTTAAAACTAAAATAGTTCCCAATCATTGGATTACTAAATTGGGGATTAGTGAATCCGGATAGATTGGTACATACGTTGCTTGCTCATTGGATGAGGATGATTGATCTCATGATCATTTGTGTGGAGACACTAAAGCAAGTATGTAGGTGCTTATTAGAGAATAAGTTCACTGAATGTGGCTCGCTAAAGAATACCTAATGGAGTTTTACTTGCCTGTCAATAGGAATTCCTGTAGTAATAGTAGTACAAGTGATCCTTGAACTTGAGATCATCATAGTATCTTGTGTATGATGAGTTATACTTTGACTTATTCCTTAAGACCCTTAGGGTATATCAAAGGTTATGCTTGGGTATAATAAGTTATATATGGAGATATTGTATGATCAATTAAGAATCGAAATGTAAGGCCCCGAAATTCGGTCTATTTTCACATCCGGATTCCATACATCACGATCCCATCTTCTTCTAAACATACATCGTTATATAGCTAAATATAACAATATACATCCTCAAATCCCAGGTTCATAAAACCTTAAAACCTCTTTCATTACAAATAATGATAATTACATTACTTTTTTTTTACATCTTGTACAAGTGACTTTTATCCGCCACCAAGGATACATAAACGTTCATTAAACTATTCTATAGTTTAATTCTATCATTCTATATTACAAGCCTTCGCTTGATCTTCACGCTCATTCATATAACTAATGGCACATCGTCAGGATACCGATCATCTTGATCTTTATGGGATCCTTAATTTCTTCTAACATCATTCGCTGAAAATATTTTTATTTAAAGCAAGTGTGAGCATTCAATTGCTCAGCTAGTTAAAGCAGTTGAACAAACAACTTCAAGAATTCAAAAATTCCTTTAAGATTTCAATAACCGAACAAAGGTTATGAAGCAGCTTGAATAATAGGAATAATCTCAATTCCTATCATTTTAAAACATTAGTTACATTCCCTTTGAAATATTTTCATTCTCTACTTCATACACATTCTGTCTGGCTAGAATCAATAGCACAGACTTAACAATAACGGTTCATGTATAAACAGAACATGCTCATATTGAACAGTTCAATCACAGAACAGTTTATATCATAAAAACATCGAAGTGTTCACATTGTGGCACAAGGCCTCATACGTTCTACCACCTTGTACAAATATCACACATTCGCACATAGACAGAACTTCTCAAGTTCAACATCTGAGAAGTTTTAGAAACTAGCATTCATTTAAAATATGAATGAAGTTAGGAAACTTGCCTTCACGCATGACTACGACTTATAGTTTACTGCCGAATCGCTTTCATTCCAATTCCTATGTAGTACATAAGAAAATAACACATACACCAATTAGTCATATACTTGACTTACGCATTGGTTTACTTAACTTTAATTCTTATGGTTCGCGTTCCTACAATCTAAGTTTACGCGACCACTCCTTTCACCGGTTATCGGCTTCATGACATACGGAGATGTCTTACTTAATACGTTCATCATCTTTGATGATTTATATTCTTATCTTCTTCTTATAACTCTCCTAGGACTCAGCACACATCGTGTCTCTGCTAGTAGTCCATATGGTACTCTAAGTGGTTTCCCACAAACAACCAACAAACAAGTTTCCGTCTCATCTACACTGCCCACACAGTGATTTAGATCGGTTGCCAGTTTTGTATATACCTTCGCTCTCTGAAGGAATTGTTTAGCCAAGCTCCCATATGTCAACCATCAAAGGTTACGATTGTACTACTACCTAAATTCATCTTAACTTACCCGAACAATTAAACTATAATGTTCGTTAAGTCAAATTCTTATTCCTTATGGCTTTCTGGCAAATAAATGCCATACCTCAGGATTAATTCTTATCATCCAAGTCATACAGTCTTTTGTATACTCAGAACGATCATTCCTTATTCATTCTACGCATTAATATCGTTAAGCATTTTATATTAACTTATTCTTAACTTACAACGTCCGACTAATTCGACTCGGAACGTCATCCAAGTTATAAACATTAACTCGGCTTCTTTTACGTATACGTACTTATCTTTAATTAAGCTTCTCCATCGCTCACAACTTTAATCATTGGTCTCCATTACCTTACGGTCAAACCATACACGGAGTGTAGGCTTTATCTGTTTAATATATGCGTACACTCAACCTTCACGACAGTTCAAGTGTTCAACACTTACATTTCATTCTAACATTCTCATCCCGAAATTTTTTCTAAGTCTTTGGTCGTTCTGAGATGCGTACTTCAAAATCTCATAACTTGTTAGTTATAACTCGGAACGAGGTCGTTCCAAAGCCATTTCCTTCGTTATCTAACGTACTTCGATTACCCCCAGATAGAATTTTGTTCTGAATCCGTTAACCTACCTTTTGATTGGCTTAATCTTCACCCTTCGTTCATTTTAACGTTCTTAATGTTCTTTGTTCGTTCGTCCGTAATAAGGTCATCCGAACTCGGAACTCGTTTGTTCTTGAGTCTACAACTCACATTTTATACGTTCTCTTACATTCTTATGAAACCCTACATGTTCGGGTTCATTTACTAACTTTCAAATTCTCGATCTTCATTTACGAAAATTTTGCCATAACTTCGTTATAGCTTAACTTTTAATCCGTTCTTTATGAACGTTTCTAACGTTCCTAGCCAAGAAATAAGCAACTAACTTAAACGCGATGGTTTTAAACTTGTCCATCAACAACAATTATCCTACGATGGTTTTAAATTTGTCCATCAACAACGATCTTCGCGTTCTTCGCGTGTTCTTCTCGTTCTTCGCATGTTCTTCGTTTTTAATCGATATTTTGGATTACGATTCTACTTTTTCTTGGAATTTGATGTTATAGAATATCATTCGTTACTTATTTGACCTACTCATTAATAAGATTCATTCGGATCGCTCAAAATCCTTACGAATCTTATACCTCCTTAAGAAATTTATAAACTAAATTCCTAATTCTTAATTCTTTGTTTTCTCATGAATTCAACCATATGAATTCCTTATTAACTTAATCTACTACTGATCTTCATCAAGTTATGTTTTTGAACATATAAACTTAAAGAAAATTTGAAGAAACTAGGATTCGGATTACCGTTCATCCTTAATCTCCTTCCGTCGGACAAAGCGTGCACTCGGGCTAGCTTTTCCTCATTCTCCTTCTCTTCCTCTCCCATCTGAACTCTCTCTCTCTATCACTTAAGTGTTGGTTAAATTTTTAAACCAAACAAATGAGTTTAAGCTTTCTATTTATAGAAAACCAAGGTAAGGGGCATTTTGGTCATTTCCCCTCCACCTCCTTACTATTCCAAACTTAACCACCAAGTTTACTTGGTCACCACCCTTACTTGGTGACCAAGTGGCCGCCCCTTATGCCCATGGGTCTTCCCCATGGGTTTTTCCCATCCGGTGACCCATCGGTTCGATCCACGGTTAATTTTCTTGGATCGGGCTTAATGAAATCTAACACTGGGCCTTACAATAATTCTTATTGGGCCTATTCTGGGCTTGATTACACATTCCATTGGGCTTGATATAATCCAAGTCCAATTGGATTCTACAAAGTCCATGAACTCAAAGTTCATTAAGAATATTCGTATTCTACGCATTCCATTCTCACATTCTCTTCGTATATCATTCGTACGATATTCGTATTATACGTCGTAATTACTTCATGCTATACTCGTATAATAACTAGTATTATACTCGTATTTCTCACGCATAATAACCCTAATTATTATACGAAATCATAAAATTCTCGGAACTCACTTTTCCTAACCCTTAGGTTTTAAGTCCACAGGCGAAAACTTCGTTTTTGCTATAACTGAAATATTATTGAATATTCCATTACGTCTCAGAATTCTATCATTATGCGTTTCTCGGAAATTCAAAATAAATCTCCTAGAATATTATTAATAAAAATTCCTTTTATTAATAATAAATTCTTTAAACCTAAATTCTGGAAAAATCCAAAATTTTGGGTTGTTATATTCTTACCTCCTTATAAAAATTTCGTCCTCGAAATTTCTTAAAACCAAACCCTTACCCGGGTTCTCACATTCTCCCCTTCTTCAAGGAATTTCGTCCTCGAAATTTTAGCTTACTCATCTTCTCAACTTCTCTTCAAAGAAGTTATTATCATTCATACATTGCCTACCCTTCATAACTTATCAAGAATCATGAAGGGAAAGGAATATCTAGGAATATAAGGATTCCTTTAAAACATTTCATACTTTTGCTGAGGGGTCAAATCGACCATGAACTCATACTAGGTTAAACAATTCGCTACACAGAAACCTTTCTTTCCACTAGAAGTTTACAATCACAAAGAAGGTAAACTACCTCTTACATACGTAGGTGATCAGCCTAACGTATCACCCCATTTCAGGGTATGTTCACCTCAGACTTAGATTCCGCACCAAGGCAATTTGGTTCGACATAGCTCATCAAAGAAAGCTCGATTTTCTTTTAATCATGACATACCATTCTTCTTAGCCAAATCAAGTAGCTTAGACCATACCAATAAATTGGACATCAACTTGAAACATTCGTCTAGTCAACTCGCTTGACATCGACCAATTCTTTAAATTCTTTGCAATACATCAAAACGATTCATGACGTCATGATACCACACTCTTCACAGTACGTTGAGGACTTCATCAGTTTATAACTTCATCATTATGCATCATACCATAGTGGGTTGTTGATCCTCTGATCAAATCCAACACCAAGTTTAATTGCATTAATAACTCCATCCTTTTACCATCCTTGCATCAAATGCACTGATGATATAAAGTTCATTTTGATATTTCAAATCAATTTCTGTCTAGCCGAAACAATTAGCATAGACATACCAAGAATAATTCTTTTAAAATCCATTGATTCCGAAAAATGAACCAATTCTTTCATTTTTAAAACGCGCACATTAGCACGATTTCAAGAAATTTCGAAATCTAGCATAGCTAGATGACTTGGAATATCCTATTCTCCATCTTCCTTCATTGTCTTACTTGCGACAATACTTAATCTTCTCTAGCACCTTAAATGCTAATTCTACTGAAAATAACGAGTTTTCAGTCTAAACATTCCTATATCTTAGTACAGTCCATCAACTTACCACACATTATGAGTTTAGGAACTTTCCACAATAATATGAGTTTAAAAACTATCCCAGAAAGACCATAGGCGTCCATTCGCTGAGAAGTTCAAAAACATACCATATAATTATGAGTCACGAACTTGCCATAAGTATAAGTTTCAAGAACTCGCACCTAATCTTATCGTTTTCTACCTATGAAGTATATACATGAGAAAAGATTCACCTTCTCGTCATATACATCTTGATAGCGCGACCAATTTCAATGATTATCACTGTAATAAACTGAGCAGTTGTTACATCAAGCACAAACCTCTGCCCATACAAAGGTTCATACAACTCAGCTATCACATGAGTCCTCAATTGAAATCTTACAACTTCTAACTTTCTCTTTACTTAATACGAATTTTCTTTAATTCGTATGCTACTCTTCACAACTCAATCTGAGTTATTCTTCCCGTACTACTTCGTAGTACCATTCATTCATAGCATTGGCTATAAATCATACATCGTTTAACAACTCATCTGTTACTACGATTTACTATGATCACGTGGTGATCTTCTTATCCTTCTCTCTAAGATTATAGTCTTAGGTACTCATACCTAAGATTTATAACCTATCAGCTCTGATACCAACCTGTAACGCCCCGAATTCCGGTTAATTTTCACATCCGAATTTCGTACATCACAATCCCATCTTCTTCCAAACATACATCGTTATATAGCTAAATATAACAACATACATCCTCAAATCCCAGGTTCTTAAAACCTTAAAACCTCTTTCATTACAAATAATGATAATTACATTTTTTTTTACATCTTGTACAAGTGACTTTTATCCGCCACCAAGGATACATAAACATTCATTAAACTATTCTATAGTTTAATTCAATCATTCTATATTACAAGCCTTTGCTTGATCTTCACGCTCATTCATATAACGAATGGCACATCGTCAGGATACCGATCATCTTGATCTTTATAGGATCCTTAATTTCTTCTAACATCGTTCGCTGAAAATGTTTTTATTTAAAGCAAGTGTGAGCATTTAATTGCTCAGCAAGTTAAAGCAGTTGAACAAACAACTTCAAGAATTCAAAAATTTCTTTAAGACTTCAATAACCGAACAAAGGTTATGAAGCAGCTTGAATAATAGGAATAATCTCGATTCCTATCATTTTAAAACATTAGTTACATTCCCTTTGAAATATTTTCATTCTCTACTCTCTTTCATACACATTCTGTCTGGCTAGAATCAATAGCACAATCTTAACAATAACGGTTCATGTATAAACAGAACATGCTCATATTGAACAGTTCAATCACAGAACAGTTCATATCATAGAAACACCGAAGTGTTCACATTGTGGCACAAGGCCTCATACGTTCTACCACCTTGTACAAATATCACACATTCGCATATAGACAGAACTTCTCAAGTTCAACATCTGAGAAGTTTTAGAAACTAGCATTCATTTAAAATATGAATGAAGTTAGGAAACTTGCCTTACGCACAGCTACAGCTTATAGTTTACGTTGAACTGCTCATTCAAATTCCTATGTATCACATAAGACAATAACACATACACCAATTAGTCATATACTTGACTTACGCATTGGTTTACTTAACTTTAATTCTTATGGTTCGCGTTCCTACAATCTAAGTTTACGCGACCACTCCTTTCACCGGTTAACGGCTTCATGACATACGGAGATGTCTTACTTAATACGTTCATCATCTTTGATGATTTATATTCTTCTCTTCTTCTTATAACTCTCCTAGGACTCAGCACACATCGTGTCTCTGCTAGTAGTCCATATGGTACTCTGAGTGGTTTCCCACAAACAACCAACAAACAAGTTCCTGTCTCATCTACACTGCCCACACAGTGAGTTAGATCGGTTACCAATTTTGTATATACCTTCGCTCTCTGAAGGAATTGTTTAGCCCAGCTCCCATATGTCAACCATCAAAGGTTACGATTGTACTACTACCTAAATTCATCTTAACTTACCCGAACTATTAAACTATAATGTTCGTTAAGTCAAATTCTTATTCCTTATGGCTTTCTGGCAAATAAAAGCCATACCTCAGGATTAATTCTTATCATCCAAGTCATACAGTCTTTTGTATACTTAGAACGATCATTCCTTATTCATTCTACGCATTAATAGCGTTAAGCATTTTATATTAACTTATTCTTAATTTACAGCGTCCGATTAATTCGACTCGGAACGTCATCCAAGTTATAAACATTAACTCGGCTTCTTTTATGTATACGTACTTATCTTTAATTAAGCTTCTTCATTGCTCACAGCTTTAATCATTGGTCTCCATTACCTTATGGTCAAACCATACACGGAGTGTAGGTTTTATCCGTTTAATATATGCGTACACTCAACCTTCACGACGGTTCAAGTGTTCAACACTTACATTTCATTCTAACATTCTCATCCGACTTACATTCGACTTTCGTAAATCACATTACTGTTCGATACGACTTTCTTGATACCATTCGTATCTTACTTACTACTTTCATCAATGTCTAAGTCATACAACCAGGGTATACTTAGAACATTCGTCTGACATGAATACGATTCACGAGGATCGTTTACGTATTCAACATTCACGTTGCTCGACTCTTAATTCCTCATTCAACCTTTACTCAAGGTTTTAATCGCTTTCGATCGTTATCCATCCCATGAACCCCATGTTCATTATTCTTTCTTAATGTCGAAGCCATACAGATCATTGTATGCTAAGACCGATCGTTCATCGCAACAACGTTGCATTCACAACGTCTATATGCTTTACATTCATCTCGTATTACTATGACATAACATCGAAATGTTATTCATTACTTTCGTCACTCAACGTCTAAGGAATCACAATCATAACAATCCCTCACGTTCGTTTATCGCGACTACGGTTCCCAGCTATCGGTTCCGTAACCCGTAATTACATTCTTTTAATCTCGTTTAATCTTTTCGTTTGACCTTCATTAAAGGTTTAAAACATTTGATTAAGTGTTACATTAGTTGAATATTATGTTCTTATTTCTTTCTTGCACATCCCCCGAGAAATTGAGCAATTAAAATCTCATTTCCGGCATTGCTCAGCACCGGCGCCGCGGCGCCACACTCAACACTAAGACTCGCGTTGCGGTGCAAGTTAGCGATGACGTGACCTCTCCTACCGCACAACGCTGCGATGCCACCATTCTAGGCATGATCGGCGCCAATGCGCTGAAGACCTTCTTCCCGAAATTTTTTCTAAGTCTTTGGTCGTTTTGAGACGCGTACTTCGAAATCTCATAACTTCTTCGTTATAACTCAGAACGAGGTTGTTCCAAAGCCATTTCCTTCGTTATCTAACGTACTTCGATTACCCCCATACAGAACTTCGTTCTGAATCCGTTAACCTGCCTTTTGATTGGCTTAATCTTCACCCTTCGTTTATTTTAACGTTGTTAACGTTCTTTGTTCGTTCGTCCGTAATTCGGTCATCCGAACTCGGAACTCGTTCGTTCTTGAGTCTACAACTCACATTTTATACGTTTTCTTACATTCTTATGAGACCCTACACGTTCGAGTTCATTTACTAACTTTCAAATTCTCGATCTTCTTTTACAAAAATTTCGCCATAACTTCGTTATAGCTCAACTTTTAATCCGTTCTTTATGAACGTTTCTAACGTTCCTAACCAAGCAATAAGCAACTAACTTATACGCAATGGTTTTAAACTTGTCCATCAACAACAATTATCCTACGATGGTTTTAAATTTGTCCATCAACAACGATCTTCGCGTTCTTCGCGTGTTCTTCGCGTTCTTCGCATGTTCTTTGTTTTTTATCGATATTTTGGATTACGATTCTACTTTTTCTTGGAATTTGATGTTTTATGTTTTTGAACATATAAACTTAAAGAAAATTTGAAGAAACTAGGATTCGGATTACCGTTCATCCTTAATCTCCTTCCGTCGGACAAAGCGTGCACTCGGGCTAGCTTTTCCTCATTCTCCTTCTCTTCCTCTCCCATCCGAACTCTCTCTCTCTATCACTCAAGTGTTGGTTGAATTTTCAAACCAAACAAATGAGTTTAAGCTTTCTATTTATAGAAAACCAAGGTTAAGGGCATTTTGGTCATTTCCCTTCTACCTCCTTACTATTCCAAACTTAACCACCAAGTTTACTTGGTCACCACCCTTACTTTGTGACCAAGTGGCCGCCCCATATGCAAATGGGTCTTCCCCATGGGTTGCCCCATGGGTTTTACCCATCCGGTGACCCATCGGTTCGATCCGCGGTTAATTTTCTTGGAACGGGCTTAATTAAATCTAACACTGGGCCTTACAATAATTCTTATTGGGCCTACTCTGGGCTTGATTACACATTCCATTGGGCTTGATATAATACAAGTCCAATTGGATTATACAAAGTCCATGAACTCAAAGTCCATTAAGACTATTCGTATTCTACGCATTCCATTCTCGTATTCTCTTCGTATATCATTCGTACGATATTCGTATTATACGTCGTACTAATCTTCATACTATACTCATATAATAACTAGTATTATACTCCTATTTCTCACGCATAATAACCCTAATTATTATACGAAATCATAAAATTCTCGGAACTCACTTTTCCTAACCCTTAGGTTTTAAGTCCACAGGCGAAAACTTCGTTTTTGCTATAACTGAAATATTATTGAATATTCCTTTACGTCTCAGAATTCTATCATTACGCGTTTCTCGGAAATTCAAAATAAATCTCCGAGCAGAACGGATGAATAGTGCCTAGTTCGTCTTTTTCCCCGAAAAATATTTTGTTCCCGGAAAATTTTATTTTCGTCTTGAAAATTCTTACTCGTTCAGTCTAGCTCGTAGCCAGAATCCTCCCGATTAAGAATCATCCTATGTTATAGAATGATTAATAAACACATATCACATAATATTATTAATAAAAATTCCTTTTATTAATAATAAATTCTTTAAACCTAAATTCTGAAAAAATCCAAAATTTAGGGTTGTTATATTCTTACCACCATATAAAAATTCCGTCCTCGGAATTTCTTAAAACCAAACCCTTACCCGGGTTCTCACATTCTCCCCTTCTTCAAGGAATTTCGTCCTCGAAATTTTAGCTTACTCATCTTCTCAACTTCTCTTCAAAGAAGTTATTATCATTCATACATTCCCTACCCTTCATAACTTATCAAGAGTCATGAAGTGAAAGGAATATCTAGGAATATAAGGATTCCTTTAAAATATTTCATACTTTTGCTGAGGGGTCAAATCGACCATGAACTCATACTAGGTTAAACAGCCTCGCGCCGTAAACCTTTCTTTCCACGGTAAGTTTACAATCACAAAGAAGGTAAACTACCTCTTACATACGTAGGTGATCAGCCTAACGTATCACCCCATTTCAGGGTATGTTCACCTCAAACTTAGATTCCGCACCAAAGTAATTTGGTTCGACATAGCTCATCAAAGAAAGCTCGATTTTCTTTTAATCATGTCATACCATTCGTATTAGCCAAATCAAGTAGCTTAGACCATACCAATAAATTGGACATCAACTTGAAACATTCGTCTAGTCAACTCGCTTGACATCGACCAATTCTTAAAATTCTTTGCAATACATCAAAATGATTCATGACGTCATGATACCGCACTCTTCACAGTACGTTGAGGACTTCGTCAGTTTATGACTTCATCATTATGCATCATACCATAGTGGGTTGTTGATCCTCTGATCAAATCCAACACCAGGTTTAATTGCATTAATAACTCCATCCTTTTACCATCCTTGCATCAAATGCACTGATGATATAAAATTCATTTTGATATTTCAAATCAATTTCTGTCTAGCCGAAACAATTAGCATAGACATACCAAGAATAGTTCTTTTAAAATCCATTGATTCTGAAAAAATATCCAATTCTTTCATTTTTAAAACGCGCACATTAGCACGATTTCAAGAAATTTCGAAATCTAGCATAGCTAGATGACTTGGAATATCCTATTATCCATCTTCCTTCATTGTCTTACTTGCGACAATACTTAATCTTCTCTAGCACCTTAAATGCTAATTCTACTGAAAATAACGAGTTTTCAGTCTAAACATTCCTATATCTTAGTACAGTCCATCAACTTACCACACATTATGAGTTTAGGAACTTTCCACAATAATATGAGTTTAAAAACTATCCCAGAAAGAACATAGGTGTCCATTCGCTGAGAAGTTCAAAAACATACCATATAATTATGAGTCACGAACTTGCCATAAGTATGAGTTTCAAGAACTCGCACCTAATCTTATCGTTCTCTACCTATCAAGTATATACATGAGAAAAGATTCACCTTCTCGTCATATACATCTTGATAGCGTGACCAATTCCAACGATTATCACTGTAATAAACTGAGCACTTGTTACACCAAGCACAATCCTCTGCCCATACAAAGGTTCATACAACTCAGCTATCACATGAGTCCTCAATTGAAATCTTACAACTTCTAACTTTCTCTTTACTTAATAATTAATTTTCTTTAATTCAGTATGCTACTCTCTTCACAACTCAATCTGAGTTATTCTTCCCGTACTACTTCGTAGTACCATTCATTCATAGCATTGGCTATAAATCATACATCGTTTAACAGCTCATCTGTTACTATGATTTACTATGATCACGTGGTGATCTTCTTATCCTTCTCTCTAAGATTATAGTCTTAGGTACTCATACCTAAGATGTATAACCTATCAGCTCTGATACCAACCTGTAACGCCCCGAATTACGGTCTATTTTCACATCCGAATTCTGTACATCACAATCCCATCTTCTTCCAAACATACATCATTATATAGCTAAATATAACAACATACATCCTCAAATCCCAGGTTCTTAAAACCTTAAAACCTCTTTCATTACAAATAATGATAATTACATTATTTTTTTACATCTTGTACAAGTGACTTTTATCCGCCACCAAGGATACATAAACGTTCATTAAACTATTCTATAGTTTAATTCTATCATTCTATATTACAAGCCTTCGCTTGATCTTCACGCTCATTCATATAACGAATGGCACATCGTCAGGATACCGATCATCTTGATCTTTATAGGATCCTTAATTTCTTCTAACATCGTTCGCTGAAAATGTTTTTATTTAAAGCAAGTGTGAGCATTTAATTGCTCAGCAAGTTAAAGCAGTTGAACAAACAACTTCAAGAATTCAAAAATTCCTTTAAGACTTCAATAACCGAACAAAGGTTATGAAGTAGCTTGAATAATAGGAATAATCTTGATTCCTATCATTTTAAAACAATAGTTACATTCCCTTTGAAATATTTTCATTCTCTACTCTCTTTCATACACATTACATGCGTCTGCTAGAATCAATAGCACAGACTTAACAATAACGGTTCATGTATAAATGAACATGCTCATATTGAACAGCTTCAATCACGAGCGATTCATATCATAGAAACAATCAAGTGTTCACATTGTGGCACAAGGCCTCATCGTTCTACCACCTTGTACAAATATCACACATTCAAGATATAGCGAGAACTTCTCAAGTTCAACATCTGAGAAGTTTTAGAAGCTAGCATTCATTTAAAATATGAATGAAGTTAGGAAACTTGCCTTATGCACAGCTACAACTTATAGTTTATGCTGAACTGCTCATTCTAATTCCTATGTATCACATAAGACAATAACACATACACCAATTAGTCATATACTTGACTTACGCATTGGTTTACTTAACTTTAATTCTTATGGTTCGCGTTCCTACAATCTAAGTTTACGCGACCACTCCTTTAACCGGTTAACGGCTTCATGACATACGGAGATGTCTTACTTAATACGTTCATCATCTTTGATGATTTACATTCTTATCTTCTTCTTATAACTCTCCTAGGACTCAGCACACATCGTGTCTCTGCTAGTAGTCCATATGGTACTCTAAGTGGTTTCCCATAAACAACCAACAAACAAGTTCCCGTCTCATCTACACTGCCCACACAGTGAGTTAGATCGGTTGCCAATTTTGTATATACCTTCGCTCTCTGAAGGAATTGTTTAGCCCAGCTCTCATATGTCAACCATCAAAGGTTACGATTGTACTACAACCTAAATTCATCTTAACTTACCCGAACTATTAAACTATAATGTTCATTAAGTCAAATTCTTATTCCTTATGGCTTTCTGGCAAATAAATGCCATACCTCAGGATTAATTCTTATCATCCAAGTCATATAGTCTTTTGTATACTTAGAACGATCATTCCTTATTCATTCTACGCATTAATAGCGTTAAGCATTTTATATTAACTTATTCTTAACTTACAGCGTCCGATTAATTCGACTCGGAACGTCATCCAAGTTATAAACATTAACTCGGCTTCTTTTACGTATACGTACTTATCTTTAATTAAGCTTCTTCATTGCTCACAGCTTTAATCATTGGTCTCCATTACCTTACGGTCAAACCATACACGGAGTGTAGGCTTTATCCATTTAATATATGCGTACACTCAACCTTCACGACGGTTCAAGTGTTCAACACTTACATTTCATTCTAACATTCTCATCCGACTTACATTCGACTTTCGTAAATCACATTACTGTTCGATATGGCTTTCTTGATACCATTCGTATCTTACTTACTAATTTCATCAACGTCTAAGTCATACAACCAGGGTATACTTAGAACGTTCGTCTGACATGAATACGATTCACGAGGATCATTTACGTATTCAAAATTCACGTTGCTCGACTCTTAATTCCTCATTCAACCTTTACTCAAGGTTTTAATCGCTTTCGATCGTTATCCATCCCATGAACCCCATGTTCATTATTCTTTCTTAATGTCGAAGCCATACAGATCATTGTATGCTAAGAACGATCGTTCATCGCAACAACGTTGCGTTCACAACGTCTATATGCTTTACATTCATCTCGTATTACTATGACATAACATCGAAATGTTATTCATTACTTTCGTCACTCAACGTCTAAGGAATCACAATCATAGCAATCCCTCACGTTCGTTTATTGCGACTACAGTCCTCGGTTATCGGTTCCGTAACCCATAATTACATTCTTTTAATCTCGTTTAATCTTTTCGTTCGACCTTCATTAAAGGTTTAAAACACTTGATTAAGTGTTACATTAGTTGAACATTATGTTCTTATTTCTTTCTTTCACATCCCCCGAGAAATTGAGTAATTAAAATCTCATTTCTGGCATTGCTTTCTTGCCGTGCGCCATGGTGCCACTAACACTAAGACTTCGTGTTGCATGCCCATGAGTTAGCGATCGATGACCCTCCTCCGGCTGGCTGGCACAGCATTCCACCATTCTAGGCATGATCAGCCAGCGGCCAAGACCTTCTTCCCGAAATTTTTTCTAAGTCTTTTGTCGTTTTGAGACGCGTACTTCGAAATCTCATAACTTCTTCGTTATAACTCGAAACGAGGTCGTTCCAAAGCCATTTCCTTCGTTATCTAACGTACTTCGATTACCCCTACATAGAACTTCATTTTGAATCCGTTAATCTGCCTTTTGATTTGCTTAATCTTCACCCTTCGTTCATTTTAACGTTCTTAACATTCTTTGTTCGTTCGTCCGTAATTCGGTCATCCAAACTCGGAACTCGTTCGTTGTTGAGTCTACAACTCACATTTTATACGTTCTCTTACATTCTTATGAAACCCTACACGTTCGGGTTCATTTACTAACTTTCAAATTCTCGATCTTCTTTTAAAATTTTTTTGCCATAACTTCGTTATAGCTTAACTTTTAATCCGTTCTTTATGAACGTTTCTAACGTTCCTAACCAAGCAATAAGCAACTAACTTATACGCGATGGTTTTAAACTTGTCCATCAACAACAATTATCCTACGATGGTTTTAAATTTGTCCATCAACAACGATCTTCGCGTTCTTCGCGTGTTCTTCGCGTTCTTCGCATGTTCTTCGTTTTTAATCGATATTTTGGATTATGATTATACTTTTTCTTGGAATTTGATGTTATAGAACATCATTCCTTACTTATTTGACCTACTCATTAATAATATTCATTCGGATCGCTCAAAATCCTTACGAATCTTATACCTCCTTAAGAAATTTATTAACTAAATTCCTAATTCTTAATTCTTTGTTTTCTCATGAATTCAACCATATGAATTCCTTATTAACTTAATCTACTACTGATCTTCATCAAGTTATGTTTTTGAACATATAAACTTAAAGAAAATTTGAAGAAACTAGGATTCGGATTACCGTTCATCCTTAATCTCCTTCCGTCGGACAAAGCGTGCACTCGGGCTAGCTTTTCCTCATTCTCCTTCTCTTCCTCTCCCATCCGAACTCTCTCTCTCTATCACTCAAGTGTTGGTTGAATTTTCAAACCAAACAAATGAGTTTAAGCTTTCTATTTATAGAAAACCAAGGTTAGGGGCATTTTGGTCATTTCCCTTCTACCTCCTTACTATTCCAAACTTAACCACCAAGTTTACTTGGTCACCACCCTTACTTTGTGACCAAGTGGCCGCCCCATATGCAAATGGGTCTTCCCCATGGGTTGCCCCATGGGTTTTACCCATCCGGTGACCCATCGGTTCGATCCGCGGTTAATTTTCTTGGAACGGGCTTAATTAAATCTAACACTGGGCCTTACAATAATTCTTATTGGGCCTACTCTGGGCTTGATTACACATTCCATTGGGCTTGATATAATACAAGTCCAATTGGATTCTACAAAGTCCATTAAGACTATTCGTATTCTACGCATTCCATTCTCGTATTCTCTTCGTATATCATTCGTACGATATTCGTATTATACGTCGTACTAATCTTCATACTATACTCGTATAATAACTAGTATTATACTCGTATTTCTCACGCATAATAAACCTAATTATTATACGAAATCATAAAATTCTCGGAACTCACTTTTCCTAACCCTTAGGTTTTAAGTCCACAGGCGAAAACTTCGTTTTTGCTATAACTGAAATATTATTGAATATTCCATTACGTCTCAGAATTCTATCATTACGCGTTTCTCGAAAATTCAAAATAAATCTCCGAGCAGAATGGATGAATAGTGCCTATTTCGTCTTTTTACCCGAAAAATATTTTGTTCCCGGAAAATTTTATTCTCGTCTTGAAAATTCTTACTCGTTCAGTCTAGCTCGTAGCCAGAATCCTCCCGATTAATAATCATCCTAAGTTATAGAATGATTAATAAACACATATCACAGAATATTATTAATAAAAATTCATTTTATTAATAATAAATTCTTTAAACCTAAATTCTGGAAAAATCCAAAATTTTGGGTTGTTATATTCTTACCTCCTTATAAAAATTCCGTCCTCAGAATTTCTTAAAACCAAACCCTTACCCGGGTTCTCACATTCTCCCCTTCTTCAAGGAATTTCGTCCTCGAAATTTTAGCTTACTCATCTTCTCAACTTCTCTTCAAAGAAGTTATTATCATTCATACATTCCCTACCCTTCATAACTTATCAAGAATCATGAAGTGAATAAAAGAATAAAAGTTCGGGTCCTGACGGTTTTAATGTTAATTTCTTTCTCCATTGCTGGGACATTATAGGCCATGATTTCACCGCTGCTGTTCACTCTTTCTTCATCTCTGGGCACCTTCCGTGTGGAGTTAATGCAACAGCTATTGCCTTGATTCCGAAGACGGATAATCCATCCAATATGTCGGATTTTAGACCTATTTCTTGCTGCAACACAATCTACAAATGTATAGCAAAGATCCTTGCCAATAGGCTCAAATCTGCTTCTCCTTCCCTATTGACCATGCTCAGTCGCCTTCATCTCGGGGAGAAGCATTAGTGACAATATCCTCCTTGCACAGGAGCTTTTCAGGAACTACCACAGACTTTCTGGTCCTGCCCGGTGTGCTCTTAAAATTGATATTCGGAAAGCCTTCGACACTGTTGACTGGAGGTTTCTCTTGGATTTGTTGGGCCTTCTTAAATTCCCCCCTATTTTCATTGGCTGGATTAAAGAGTGCATCACTACGACTATGTTTTCTATCAAAGTCAATGGAGGTCTGTTGGCTACTTTAAAGGAGCGAGGGTCTTAAGCAAGGGATCCATTGTCTCCTTACTTATTCGTTCTAGCTATGGAAGCCTTCTCCATGATTCTTCACAAGGAAACTCTGTTGCCTAATTTCAAGTTTCATTGGAAAACAGAATCGTGCAACATATCCCACGTATGCTTTGCCGATGATATTCTCATATTCTGCCATGGCGATATGGCCTCTGTTTCCATTATTCACTCGTGCATTCAATCCTTCTCTATGTTTTCTGGCCTAATTCCTAATGCTCGTAAAAAGTCATGTTTCCTTGCCAATGTCCCAAATGATGTTAAGGTAAGTATTAACTTGTTGTTGGGTATTCCTTTTGGAGTATTACCAATTAGATTTCTCGGGTCCCTCTTATCTCCTCAAAGCTCTCCCATTTCGATTGCACCCTTGATTCATAGAATTCTTTGCGAGTTTCCTCTTGGACCTCCCGATTCCTCTCTTATTCGGTAGAGTTCAATTTGATTAAATCAGTGCTCTTTGCAATCCAATCTTTCTGGGCCTCCCATTTTATTCTTCCTAATTCAGTTCTAAGAGCCATTCAATCTATCATGTGTAGATTCCTTTGGAAGGGGCCTTCTCTCCTTCGGCATGGTACAAAAGTCTCTTGGAAGGATTTGTCCCTTCCCCTTTGTGAAGGTGGTCTTGCAATTAAGAACCTTACTGATTGGAACTCAGCTCTCATTATTCTCCAACTTTTAAAGGTCATCTCCCCATCTTCCCCCTCCTTGTGGGCTAACTGGGTCAAATCAACAGTTCTATCAAAGACCAATTTCTGGTATATCTCGAATCCCTTGGACTGTTCATGGATCTGGCGTAAAATCCTTAAGCTTCGTTCCATAGCTCTCCCTTTCCTTACCTATAGAGTTGGGAATGGAAATTCCTTCAGTCTCTGGTTTGACCCGTGGTTGAATGGGCAACCCTTAAATCCCTCTCCTTCTCTGCTCTCCAACTCCAGAATCCCTGTTAATGCGCGCATTTCTGACATCATCTACATGGGTGCATGGTCTTTGCCTTCCAGTAATCATCATGATGTGCAACAATTCTGCACCTTGTTTTCATCTCTTCCTAATCCTTCGAGATCTTGAGGGACTTGATTCTTTGGGACAACCGGGCGGTGAAACATCTCAAAGCTTCCACTATCTGGGAATCTATTCGCTTGCGTGCTCCGAAAGTCCCATGGGCTAAATTGCTTTGGTTCCCCCTCCATATCCCCCGATTCTCCTTTACCCTGTGGCTTGCTCTTGGCACAGACACCCACAAATGATAGGTTCTCTGCTTACCATAGCTTCCGTCCTATGCTGCTTTGCCCTTCTGCGCAAATCATGCTTTGAGACATTCTCTCATTTGTTCTTTGATTGTCCCTATTCTACATCGTTTCTCTCTTGATTGCTTGCCTTGAGTCCGGACCAATGTTCAGGAAGGAGCTGGATAGTCTGTGGACTATATCATTCATCTTAAAGGAAATAATATTGATTCGATATTTTAAAGTCGGTCTTTTCCACCACAGCTTTACAAACTTTGGGCGCTTAGGAACTCAATTGTCCATAAAATGTCAAAATGCTCGTGTATGTTTTGGCTAGGAGATTATTAATATCACTAAGTCAAGGCTTTCTTCTTTCCCCAAATTCCTCAAGGTCACACAGAGACTAGGCTGTCCTAAGTATTTGGTTGTGAGGCTGCTATGGTCCTGCATTTCATGGTTCTTGGTTTGGTCTTCTCTGCAGAGTTTTCTTAAATCTTGCTTAATGCAGAATTAGCTTAGCTTCCATGGGGTTCTTGATTCGGTCTCCTTGGCGATTCGGCCTCTGTTTTGGTTTGGTTTGCTATTGCTTCTTTCCATGTTGGGTAGCATCTTTAGTCCATAGCTGGGTTCGGCTTTGTGGCCAGTAAAGGTCTGGGCTGGCTTCGTGGTTCTTCCTCTTGTCTTCGGGAAGCTGGAGGATTTGGTTCCGGCTTCGGAGTTTCGGCTTTGGCTTTGGGGTTCGGTCAAGATGGTTTAGTCCTCTCTTACTTGCTCTCGTAGTCCTCCCATGCTTGACAAAGATCCTCTTGATTCTTTCAATGCGAATGCTTAGTTCGATCTTCCCCCGCTTTCAAACTCGGGTAGGTCGGAACTCAGGTGTTCTTAAACATGCCAAATTGCCTATGAGTGTTCGGTTTCCATGGCAGTTCGGCCTCTTCGTTGGCATGGTTCGAAATTTATTTTCTTCTCGTCTGTTTTGGGTTCGGTAGCCTCTTGATCAGATCGAGGTTCTACCTTATGGCTAGTAAAGGATCAATGGCATCCACTTAGCATCTCGGCTTGTCTTGAGGTTCTTCCCCAGTCTTGAAGTCAGGGGATGTTGGTGTTAACCCGGGGTTTGGGCTTGACTTGAGCTTCGGTTTCGACTTGGTTTGAGGTTCGGTATTCATGGGTTTGGTCTCGTAGTTCTTCATATGCTTGACTTCCTTCTATTCTCGCAGCGATTCGATTCGATCAAGGCTCTGGTCCTTGGTTTCTCGTGATTGGTTGTCTATGTTGTTTAAGGTTTCATGCTTGTATTTTCTATTGTCCTGCTTAGTATCGCCTTGTTCTTTCTTTTGGCTTGGTTGTTAGTCTTTTGTTGTCCATTTTGGGGGTTGTCCCATGTGGCTCTATCAAAAGCTTCTGGGGTATGCCCTTTTCGATTGTTTTTTCTCTTCTTTTTCTATATACAAACAAACTTAGCGAAAAAAAAAAAAAACATTTCATACTTTTGCTGAGGGGTCAAATCGACCATGAACTCATACTAGGTTAAACAGCCTCGCGCCGTAAACCTTTCTTTCCACGGTAAGTTTACAATCACAAAGAAGGTAAACTACCTCTTACATACGCAGGTGATCAGCCTAACGTATCACCCCATTTCAGGGTATGTTCACCTCAGACTTAGATTCCGCACCAAAGCAATTTAGTTCGGCATAGCTCATCAAAGAAAGCTCGATTTTCTTTTAATCATGACATACCATTCGTCTTAGCCAAATCAAGTAGCTTGGACCATACCAATAAATTGGACATCAACTTGAAACATTCGTCTAGTCAACTCGCTTGACATCAACCAATTCATTAAATTCTTTGCAATACATCAAAACGATTCATGACGTCATGATACCGCACTCTTCACAGTACGTTGAGGACTTCGTCAGTTTATGACTTCATTATTATGCATCATACCATAGTGGGTTGTTGATCCTCTGATCAAATCCAACACCAGGTTTAATTGCATTAATAACTCCATCCTTTTACCATCCTTGCATCAAATGCACTGATGATATATAATTCATTTTGATATTTCAAATCAATTTCTGTCTAGCCGAAACAATTAGCATTGACATACCAAGAATAGTTCTTTTAAAATCCATTGATTCCGAAAAATGAACCAATTCTTTCATTTTTAAAACGCGCACATTAGCACGATTTCAAGAAATTTCGAAATCTTGCATAGCTAGATGACTTGGAATATCCTATTCTCCATCTTCCTTCATTGTCTTACTTGCGACAATACTTAATCTTCTCTAGCACCTTAAATGCTAATTCTACTGAAAATAACGAGTTTTCAGTCTAAACATTCCTATATCTTAGTACAGTCCATCAACTTACCACACATTATGAGTTCAAGAACTTTCCACAATAATATGAGTTTAAAAACTATCCCAGAAAGACCATAGGCGTCCATTCACTGAGAAGTTCAAAAACATACTATATAATTATGAGTCACGAACTTGCCATAAGTATGAGTTTCAAGAACTCGCACCTAATCTTATCGTTCTCTACCTATCAAGTATATACATGAGAAAAGATTCACCTTCTCGTCATATACATCTTGATAGCGCGACCAATTCCAACGATTATCACTGTAATAAACTGAGCACTTGTTACACCAAGCACAATCCTCTGCCCATACAAAGGTTCATACAACTCAGCTATCACATGAGTCCTCAATTGAAATCTTACAACTTCTAACTTTCTCTTTACTTAATACGAATTTTCTTTAATTCGTATGCTACTCTTCACAACTCAATCTGAGTTATTCTTCCCGTACTACTTCGTAGTACCATTCATTCATAGCATTGGCTATAAATCATACATCATTTAATAGCTCATCTGTTAGTACAATTTACTATGATCACGTGGTGATCTTCTTATCCTTCTCTCTAAGATTATAGTCTTAGGTACTCATACCTAAGATTTATAACCTATCAGCTCTGATACCAACTCAGAAGCATTTGATTCCTATTTATTTTCACATCCGAATTCCATACATCACAATCCCATCTTCTTCCAAACATACATCGTTATATAGCTAAATATAACAACATACATCCTCAAATCCCAGGTTCTTAAAACCTTAAAACCTCTTTCATTACAAATAATGATAATTACATTATTTTTTACATCTTGTACAAGTGACTTTTATCCGCCACCAAGGATACATAAACGTTCATTAAACTATTCTATAGCTTAATTCTATCATTCTATATTACAAGCCTTCGCTTGATCTTCACGCTCATTCATATAACGAATGACACATCGTCAGGATACCGATCATCTTGATCTTTGTGGGATCCTTAATTTCTTCTAACATCGTTACATTTGAAAATGTTTTTATTTAAAGCAAGTGTGAGCATTCAATTGCTCGACAAGTTAAAGCAGATTGAACAAACAACTTCAAGAATTCAAAATTCCTTTAAGACTTCATAACCGAACAAAGGTTATGAAGCAGTTTGAATAATAGGAATAATCTCGATTCCTATCATTTTAAAACATTAGTTACATTCCCTTTGAAATATTTTCATTCTCTACTCTCTTTCATACACATTCTGTCTAGCTAGAATCAATAACACAGACTTAATAATAACGGTTCATGTATAAACAGAACATGTTCATATTGAACAGTTCAATCATAGAACAGTTCATATCATAGAGACACCGAAGTGTTCACATTATGGCACAAGGCCTCATACGTTCGTTCTACCACCTTGTAAAAATATCACACATTCGCACATAGACAGAACTTCTCAAGTTCAACATCTGAGAAGTTTTAGAAACTAGCATTCATTTAAAATATGAATGAAGTTAGGAAACTTGCCTTACGCACAGCTACAGCTTATAGTTTACGCTGAACTGCTCATTCCAATTCCTATGTATCACATAAGACAATAACACATACACCAATTAGTCATATACTTGACTTACGCATTGGTTTACTTAACTTTAATTCTTATGGTTCGCGTTCCTACAATCTAAGTTTACGCGCGACCACTCCTTTCACCGGTTAACGGCTTCATGACATACGGAGATGTCTTACTTAATACGTTCATCATCTTTGATGATTTATATTCTTCTCTTCTTCTTATAACTCTCCTAGGACTCAGCACACATCGTGTCTCTGCTAGTAGTCCATATGGTACTCTGAGTGGTTTCCCACAAACAACCAACAAACAAGTTCCTGTCTCATCTAAACTGCCCACACAGTGAGTTAGATCGGTTACCAATTTTGTATATACCTTCGCTCTTTGAAGAAATTGTTTAGCCCAGCTCCCATATGTCAACCATCAAAGGTTACGATTGTACTACAACCTAAATTCATCTTAACTTACCCGAACTATTAAACTATAATGTTCGTTAAGTCAAATTCTTATTCCTTATGGCTTTCTGGCAAATAAATGCCATACCTCAGGATTAATTCTTATCATCCAAGTCATACAGTCTTTTGTATACTTAGAACGATCATTCCTTATTCATTCTACGCATTAATAGTGTTAAGCATTTTATATTAACTTATTCTTAAATTACAACGTTCGATTAATTCGACTCGGAACGTCATCCAAGTTATAAACATTAACTCGGCTTCTTTTACGTATACGTACTTATCTTTAATTAAGCTTCTTCATCGCTCACAGCTTTAATCATTGGTCTCCATTACCTTACGGTCAAACCATACACGGAGTGTAGGCTTTATCCGTTAAATATATGCGTACACTCAACCTTCACGACGGTTCAAGTGTTCAACACTTACATTTCATTCTAACATTCTCATCCGAATTACATTCGGCTTTCATAAATCACATTCTTTATTCGATCGACTTTCTTGATACCATTATAATCTTACTTACTACTTTCATCAACGTCTAAGTCATACAACCAGTGGTATACTTAGAACGTTAATTCAACGTCTGACATGAATACGATTCACGAGGATCGTTTACGTATTCAACATTCACGTTGCTCGACTCTTAATTCCTCATTCAACCTTTACTCAAGGTTTTAATCGCTTTCGATCGTTATCCATCCCATGAACCCCATGTTCATTATTCTTTCTTAATGTCGAAGCCATACAGATCATTGTATGCTAAGAATGATCGTTCATCGCAACAACGTTGCATTCACAACGTCTATATGCTTTACATTCATCTCGTATTACTATGACATAACATCGAAATGTTATTCATTACTTTCGTCACTCAACGTCTAAGGAATCACAATCATAGCAATCCCTCACGTTCGTTTATTGCGACTACGGTCCCCAGCTATAGGTTCCGTAACCCGTAATTACATTCTATTAATCTCGTTTAATCTTTTCGTTCAACCTTCATTAAAGGTTTAAAACACTTGATTAAGTGTTACATTAGTTGAACATTATGTTCTTATTTCTTTCTTGCACATCCCCCTAGAAATTGAGCAATTAAAATCTCATTTCCGGCATTGCTTAGCACCGGCGTCGCGGCGCCACACTCAACACTAAGACTCGCGCTGCGGCGCGAGTTAGCAGTACGTGACCCTCCGGCCTGGTGCTGCAGCGCCACCATTCTAAGCATGACTGGCGCCGCGGCGCCAAGACCTTCTTCCCGAAATTTTTTCTAAGTCTTTGGTTGTTTTGAGACGCGTACTTCGAAATCTCATAACTTCTTCGTTATAACTCGGAACGAGGTCGTTCCAAATGCCATTTCCTTCGTTATCTAACTTACTTCGATTACCCCCATACAGAACTTCGTTCTGAATCCGCTAACCTTCCTTTTGATTGGCTTAATCTTCACCCTTCGTTCATTTTAACGTTCTTAACGTTCTTTGTTCGTTCGTCCGTAATTCGGTCATCCGAACTCGGAACTCGTTCGTTCTTGAGTCTACAACTCACATTTTATACGTTCTCTTACATTCATATGAAACCCTACATGTTCGGGTTCATTTACTAACTTTCAAATTCTCGATCTTCTTTTACAAAAATTTTGCCATAACTTCATATAGCTTAACTTTTAATCCTTTCTTTATGAACGTTTCTAACGTTCCTAACCAAGAAATAAGCAACTAACTTATACGCGATGGTTTAAACTTGTCCATCAACAACAATTATCCTACGATGATTTTAAATTTGTCAATCAACAACGATCTTCGCGTTCTTCGCGTGTTCTTCGCGTTCTTCGCATGTTCTTCGTTTTTAATCGATATTTTGGATTACGATTCTACTTTCTCTTGGAATTTGATGTTATAGAACATCATTCCTTACTTATTTGACCTACTCATTAATAAGATTCCTTCGGATCGCTCAAAATCCTTACGAATCTTATACCTCCTTAAGAAATTTATAAACTAAATTCCTAATTCTTAATTCTTTGTTTTCTCATGAATTCAACCATATGAATTCCTTATTAACTTAATCTACTACTGATCTTCATCAAGTTATGTTTTTGAACATATAAACTTAAAGAAAATTTGAAGAAACTAGGATTCGGATTACCGTTCATCCTTAATCTCCTTCCGTCGGACAAAGCGTGCACTCGGGCTAGCTTTTCCTCATTCTCCTTCTCTTCCTCTCCCATCCGAACTCTCTCTCTATCACTCAACTGTTGGTTGAATTTTCAAACCAAACAAATGAGTTTAAGCTTTCTATTTATAGAAAACCAAGGTTAGGGGCATTTTGGTCATTTCCCCTCTACCTCCTTACTATTCGAAACTTAACCACCAAGTTTACTTGGTCACCACCCTTACTTGGTGACCAAGTGGCCGGCCCTTATGCCCATGGGTCTTCCCCATGGGTTGCCCCATGGGTTTTACCCATCCGGTGACCCATCTGGTTCGATCCATGATTAATTTTCTTGGATCGGGCTTAATTAAATCTAACATTGGGCCTTACAATAATTCTTATTGGTCCTACTGGGCTTGATTACACATTCCATTGGGCTTGATAATCCAATCCAAGTCCAATTGGATTCTACAAATTCCATTAAGACTATTCAGTATTCTACGATTCCATTCTCGTATTCTCTTCAGTATATAGTTAAATGCGATATTAAGTATTATACGTCGTACTAATCTTCATACTATACTCGTATAATAACTAGTATTATACTCCATATTTCTCACGCATAATAACCCTAATTATTATACGAAATCATAAAATTCTCTAACTAACTTTTCCTAACCCTTAGGTTTTAAGTCCACAAAGTAAAACTTTGTTTTTGCTATAATCGAATATTATTGAATATTCCATTACGTCTCAAAATTCTATTATTACGCGTTTCTCGAAATTCAAAATAAATCTCCGAGCAGAACGGATGAATAGTGCCTATTTCATCTTTTTCCCCAAAAAATATTTTGTTCTCGGAAAATTTTATTTTCGTCTTGAAAATTCTTACTCGTTCAGTCTAGCTCGTAGCCAGAATCCTCCCGATTAATAATCATCCTAATTTATAGAATGATTAATAAACACATATCACAGAATATTATTAATAAAAATTCCTTTTATTAATAATATATTCTTTAAACCTAAATTCTGGAAAAATCCAAAATTTTGGGTTGTTATATTCTTACCTCCTTATAAAAATTCCGTCCTCGGAATTTCTGAAAACCAAACCCTTACCCGGGTTCTCACATTCTTCCCTTCTTCAAGGAATATCGTCCTCGAAATTTTAGCTTACTAATCTTCTCAACTTCTCTTCAAATAAGTTATTATCATTCATACATTCCATACCCTTCAAAACTTATCAAGAATCATGAAGTGAAAGGAATATCTAGGAATATAAGGATTCCCTTAAAACATTTCATAATTTTACTAAGGGGTCAAATTGACCATGAACTCATACTAGGTTAAACAGCCTCGCGCTGTAAACCTTTCTTTCCACGGTAAGTTTACAATCACAAAGTAGGTAAACTAGCTCTTACATACGTAGGTGATCAGCCTAACGTATCACCCCATTTTAGGGTATGTTCACCTCAAACTTAGATTCCGCACCAAAGCAATTTTGTTCGGCATAGCTCATCAAAGAAAGCTCGATTTTCTTTTAATCATGACATACCATTCGTCTTAGCCAAATCAAGTAGCTTAGACCATACCAATAAATTGGACACCAACTTGAAACATTCGTCTAGTCAACTCGCTTGACATCGACCAATTCTTTAAATTCTTTGAAATACATCAAAACGATTCATGACGTCATGATACCGCCTTCACAGTACGTTGAGGACTTCGTCAGTTTATGACTTCTTCATTATTCATCATACCATAGTGGGTTGTTGATCCTCTGATCAAATCCAACACCAAGTTTAATTGCATTAGTAACTCCATCCTTTTACCATCCTTGCATCAAATGCAATGATGATATAAAATTCATTTTGATATTTCAAATCAATTTCTGTCTAGCCGAAACAATTAGCATAGACATACCAAGAATAGTTCTTTTAAAATCCATTGATTCCGAAAAAAAAACCAATTCTTTCATTTTTAAAACGCGCACATTAGCACGATTTCAAGAAATTTCGAATTCTAGCATAGCTAGATGACTTGGAATATCCTATTCTCCATCTTCCTTCATTGTCTTACTTGCGACAATACTTAATCTTCTCTAGCACCTTAAATGCTAATTTTACTGAAAATAACGAGTTTTCAGTCTAAACATTCCTATATCTTAGTACAGTCCATTAACTTACCACACATTATGAATTCAGGAACTTTCCACAATAATATGAGTTTAAAAACTATCCCAGAAAGAACATAGGCGTCTATTCGCTGAGAAGTTCAAAAACATACCATATAATTATGAGTCATGAACTTGCCATAAGTATGAGTTTCAAGAACTCGCACCTAATCTTATCGTTCTCTACCTATCAAGTATATACATGAGAAAAGATTCACCTTCTCGTCATATAGATCTTGATAATACGACCAATTCTAATGATTATCACTTTGTAATAAATCGAAGCGGTTTGTTACACCAAGCACAAACCTCCCGCCCATACAAAGGTTCATACAACTCGGCTATCACATGAGTCCTCAATTGAAATCTTACAACTTCTAACTTTCTCTTTACTTAATACGAATTTTCTTTAATTCGTATGCTACTCTTCACAACTCAATCTAAGTTATTCTTCCCGTACTACTTCGTAGTACCATTCATTCATAGCATTGGCTATAAATCATACATCTTTTAATAGCTCATCTGTTACTACGATTTACTATGATCACGTGATGATCTTCTTATCCTTCTCTCTAAGATTATAGTCTTAGGTACTCATACCTAAGATTTATAACCTATCAGCTCTGATACCAACCTGTAACACCCCGAAATCCGGTCTATTTTCACATTCGGATTCCGTATATCACGATCCCATCTTCTTCCAAACATACATCATTATATAGCTAAATATAACAACATACATCCTCAAATCCCAGGTACTTAAAACCTTAAAACCTCTTTCATTACAAATAATGATAATTGCATTATTTTTTTTACATCTTGTACAAGTGACTTTTATCCGCCACCAAGGATACATAAACGTTCATTAAACTATTCTATAGTTTAATTCTATCATTCTATATTACAAGCCTTCGCTTGATCTTCACGCTCATTCATATAACGAATGGCACATCGTCAGGATACCGATCATCTTGATCTTTGTGGGATCCTTAATTTCTTCTAACATCGTTCGCTGAAAATGTTTTTATTTAAAGCAAGTGTGAGCATTCAATTGCTCAGCAAGTTAAAGCAGTTGAACAAACAACTTCAAGAATTCAAAAATTCCTTTAAGACTTCAATAACCGAACAAAGGTTATGAAGCAGTTTGAATAATAGGAATAATCTCGATTCCTATCATTTTAAAACATTAGTTACATTCCCTTTGAAATATTGTCATTCTCTACTCTCTTTCATACACATTCTGTCTAGCTAGAATCAATAGTACAGACTTAATAATAACGGTTCATGTATAAACAGAACATGCTCATATTGAACAGTTCAATCATAGAACAGTTCATATCATAGAGACACCGAAGTGTTCACATTATGGCACAAGGCCTCATACGTTCGTTCTACCACCTTGTAAAAATATCACACATTCGCACATAGACAGAACTTCTCAAGTTCAACATCTGAGAATTTTTAGAAACTAGCATTCATTTAAAATATGAATGAAGTTAGGAAACTTGCCTTACATACATACTACTCTGACTTATAGTTTACGCTGAACTGCTCATTCCAATTCCTATGTAGCACATAAGAAAATAACACATACACCAATTAGTCATATACTTGACTTACGCATTGGTTTACTTAACTTTAATTCTTACGGTTCGCGTTCCTACAATCGAAGTTTACGCGACCACTCCTTTCACCGGTTAACGGCTTCATGACATACGGAGATGTCTTACTTAATACGTTCATCATCTTTGATGATTTATATTCTTCTCTTCTTCTTATAACTCTCCTAGGACTCAGCACACATCGTGTCTCTCGCTAGTAGTCCATATGGTACTCTGGTGGTTTCCCACAAACAACCAACAAACAAGTTCTGTCTCATCTACACACCGCCACCATGAGTGAGTTAGATCGGTTACCAATTTTGTATATACCTTCGCTCTTTGAAGAAATTGTTTAGCCCAGCTCCCATATGTCAACCATCAAAGGTTACGATTGTACTACAACCTAAATTCATCTTAACTTACCCGAACTATTAAACTATAATGTTCGTTAAGTCAAATTCTTATTCCTTATGGCTTTCTGCCAAATAAATGCCATACCTCGGGATTAATTCTTATCATCCAAGTCATACGGTCTTTTGTATACTTAGAAACGATCATTCCTTATTCATTCTACGCATTAATAGTGTTAAGCATTTTATATTAACTTATTCTTAAATTACAACGTTCGATTAATTCAACTCGGGACGTCATCCAAGTTATAAACATTAACTCTCGGCTTCTTTTTACGTGCTATGTACTTATCTTTAATTAAGCTTCTTCATCGCTCACAGCTTTAATCATTGGTCTCCATTACCTTACGGTCAAACCATACACGGAGTGTAGGCTTTATCCGTTAAATATATGCGTACACTCAACCTTCACGACGGTTCAAGTGTTCAACACTTACATTTCATTCTAACATTCTCATCCGAATTACATTCGGCTTTCGTAAATCACATTACTGTTCGATACGACTTTCTTGATACCATTATAATCTTACTTACTACTTTCATCAACGTCTAAGTCATACAACCAGGGTATACTTAGAACGTTCGTCTGACATGAATACGATTCACGAGGATCGTTTACGTATTCAACATTCACGTTGCTCGACTCTTAATTCCTCATTCAACCTTTACTCAAGGTTTTAATCGCTTTCGATCGTTATCCATCCCATGAACCCCATGTTCATTATTCTTTCTTAATGTCGAAGCCATACAGATCATTACTAAGACCGATCGTTCATCGCAACAACGTTGTGTTCACAACGTCTATATGCTTTACATTCATCTCGTATTACTATGACATAACATCAAAATGTTATTCATTACTTTCGTCACTCAACGTCTAAGGAATCACAATCATAGCAATCCCTCACGTTCGTTTGTTGCGACTACGGTCCCCGGCTATCGGTTCCGTAACCCGTAATTACATTATTTTAATCTCGTTTAATCTTTTCGTTCGACCTTCATTAAAGGTTTAAAACACTTGATTAAGTGTTACATTAGTTGAACATTATGCTCTTATTTCTTTCTTGCACATCCCCCGAGAAATTGAGCAATTAAAATCTCATTTCCGGCATTGCTCAGCACCGGCGCCGCGGTGCCACACTCAACACTAAAACTGGCGTTGCGGCGCGAGTTAGCAGTATGTGACCCTCCGGCCTGGCACTGCAGCGCCACCATTCTAGGCATGACTGGCACCGCGGCGCCAAGACCTTCTTCCCGAAATTTTTCTAAGTCTTTGGTCGTTCTGAGACGCGTACTTTAAAATCTCATAACTTCTTCGTTATAACTCAGAAGGAGGTCGTTCCAAAGCCATTTCCTTCGTTATTTAACGTACTTTGATTACCCCCATATAGAACTTCATTCTGAATCCATTAACCTGCCTTTTGATTGGCTTAATCTTCACCCTTCGTTCATTTTAACGTTCTTAACGTTCTTTGTTCGTTTGTCCGTAATTCGGTCATCCGAACTCAGAACTCGTTCGTTCTTGAGTTTACAACTCACATTTTATACGTTCTCTTACATTCATATGAAACCCTACACGTTCGGGTTCATTTACTAACTTTCAAATTCTCGATCTTCTTTTACAAAAATTTTGCCATAACTTCGATATAGCTTAACTTTTAATCCGTTCTTTATGAACGTTTCTAACGTTCCTAACCAAGCAATAAGAAACTAACTTATACGCAATGGTTTTAAACTTGTCCATCAACAACAATTATCCTACGATGGTTTTAAATTTGTCCATCAACAACGATCTTCGCGTTCTTCGTGTTCTTCGCATGTTCTTCGTTTTTAATTGATATTTTGGATTAAGATTCTACTTTTTCTTGGAATTTGATGTTATAGAACATCATTCCTTACTTATTTGACCTACTCATTAATAAGATTCATTCGGATCGCTCAAAATCCTTACGAATCTTATACCTCCTTAAGAAATTTATAAACTAAATTCCTAATTCTTAATTCTTTGTTTTCTCATGAATTCAACCATATGAATTCCTTATTAACTTAATCTACTATTTATCTTCATCAAGTTATGTTTTTGAACATATAAACTTAAAGAAAATTTGAAGAAACTAGGATTCGGATTACCGTTCATCCTTAATCTCCTTCCGTCGGACAAAGCGTGCACTTGGGATAGCTTTTCCTATTTCTCCTTCTCTTCCTCTCCCATCTGAACTCTCTCTCTCTATCACTCAAGTGTTGGTTGAATTTTCAAACCAAACAAATGAGTTTAAGCTTTCTATTTATAGAAAACCAAGGTTAGGGGCATTTTGGTCATTTCCCCTCTACCTCCTTACTATTCCAAACTTAACCACCAAGTTTACTTGGTCACCACCCTTACTTGGTGACCAAGTGGCCGCCCCTTATGCCCATGGGTCTTCCCCATGGGTTGCCCCATGGGTTTTACGCATCCTGTGACCCATCGGTTCGATCCGCGGTTAATTTTCTTGGATCGGGCTTAATTAAATCTAACACTGGGCCTTACAATAATTCTTATTGGGCCTACTCTGGGCTTGATTACACATTCCATTGGGCTTGAAATAATCCAAGTCCAATTGGATTCTACAAAGTCCATTAAGACTATTCGTATTCTACGCATTCCATTCTCGTATTCTCTTCGTATATCATTCGTACGATATTCGTGTTATACGTCGTACTAATCTTCATACTATACTCGTATAATAACTAGTATTATACTCGTATTTCTCACGCATAATAACCCTAATTATTATACGAAATCATAAAATTCTCGGAACTCACTTTTCCTAACCCTTAGGTTTTAAGTCCACAGGCAAAAACTTCGTTTTTGCTATAACTAAAATATTATTGAATATTCCATTACGTCTCAGAATTCTATCATTACGCGTTTCTCGGAAATTCAAAATAAATCTCCGAGCAGAACGGATGAATAGTGCCTATTTCGTCTTTTTCTCTGAAAAATATTTTGTTCCCGAAAAATTTTATTTTCGTCTTGAAAATTCTTACTCGTTCAGTCTAGCTCGTAGGCAGAATCCTCCCGATTAATAATCATCCTAAGTTATAGAATGATTAATAAACATATATCACATAATATTATTAATAAAAATTCCTTTTATTAATAATAAATTCTTTAAACCTAAATTCTGGAAAAATCCAAAATTTTGGGTTGTTATATTCTTACCTCCTTATAAAAATTCCGTCCTCGGAATTTCTTAAAACCAAACCCTTACCCGGGTTCTCACATTCCCCCCTTCTTCAAGGAATTTCGTCCTTGAAATTTTAGCTTACTCATCTTCTCAACTTCTCTTCAAAGAAGTTATTATCATTCATACATTCCCTACCCTTTATAACTTATCAAGAATCATGAAGTGAAAGGAATATCTAGGAATATCAGGATTCCCTTAAAACATTTCATAATTTTACTAAGGGGTCAAATCGACCATGAACTCATACTAGGTTAAATGTACCTCACCAGAAACTTTCTTTCCACTGATAAGTTTACAATCACAAAGTAGGTAAACTAGCTCTTACATCGTGGGTGATCGACTTAACGTATCACCCCATTTCAGGGTATGTTCACCTCAGACTTAGATTCCGCACCAAAGCAATTTGGTTCGGCATAGCTCATCAAAGAAAGCTCGATTTTCTTTTAATCATGACATACCATTCGTCTTAGCCAAATAAAGTAGCTTAGACCATACTAATAAATTGGACATCAACTTGAAACATTCGTCTAGTCAACTCGCTTGACATCGACCAATTCTTTAAATTCTTTGCAATACATCAAAATGATTCATGACGTCATGATACCGCACTCTTCACAGTACGTTGAGGACTTCGTCAGTTTATGACTTCATCATTATGCATCATACCATAGTGGGTTGTTGATCCTCTGATCAAATCCAACACCAGGTTTAATTGCATTAATAACTCCATCCTTTTACCATCCTTGCATCAAATGCACTGATGATATAAAATTATTTTGATATTTCAAATCAATTTCTGTCTAGCCGAAACAATTAGCATAGTCATACCAAGAATAGTTCGTTTAAAATCCATTGATTCCGAAAAATGAAACAATTCTTTCATTTTTAAAACGCGCACATTAGCACGATTTCAAGAAATTTCGAAATCTAGCATAGCTAGATGACTTGGAATATCCTATTCTCCATCTTCCTTCATTGTCTTACTTGCGACAATACCTAATCTTCTCTAGCACCTTAAATGCTAATTCTACAGAAAATAACGAGTTTTCAGTCTAAACATTCCTATATCTTAGTACAGTCCATCAACTTACCACACATTATGAGTTCAGGAACTTTCCACAATAATATGAGTTTAAAAACTATCCCAGAAAGACCATAGGCGTCCATTCGCTGAGAAGTTCAAAAACATACCATATAATTATGAGTCACGAACTTGCCATAAGTATGAGTTTCAAGAACTCGCACCTAATCTTATCATTCTCTACCTATCAAGTATATACATGAGAAAAGATTCACCTTCTCGTCATATAGATCTTGATAGCGCGACCAATTCTAATGATTATCACTGTAATAAATTGAGCAGTTGTTACACCAAGCACAAACCTCTGCCCATACAAAGGTTCATACAACTCAGCTATCACATGAGTCCTCAATTGAAATCTTACAACTTCTAACTTTCTCTTTACTTAATACGAATTTTCTTTAATTCGTATGCTACTCTTCACAACTCAATCTGAGTTATTCTTCCCGTACTACTTCGTAGTACCATTCATTCATAGCATTGGCTATAAATCATACATCGCTAAACAGCTCATCTGTTACTACGATTTACTATGATCACGTGATGATCTTCTTATCCTTCTCTCTAAGATTATAGTCTTAGGTACTCATACCTAAGATTTATAACCTATCAGCTCTGATACCAACCTGTAACACCCCAAAATCCGGTCTATTTTCACATCCGGATTCCGTATATCACGATCCCATCTTCTTCCAAACATACATCATTATATAGCTAAATATAACAACATACATCCTCAAATCCCAGGTTCTTAAAACCTTAAAACCTCATTCATTACAAATAATGATAATTGCATTATTTTTTTTACATCTTGTACAAGTGACTTTTATCCGCCACCAAGGATACATAAACGTTCATTAAACTATTCTATAGTTTAATTCTATCATTCTATATTACAAGCCTTCGCTTGATCTTCACGCTCATTCATATAACGAATGGCACATCGTCAGGATACCGATCATCTTGATCTTTGTGGGATCCTTAATTTCTTCTAACATCGTTCGCTGAAAATATTTTTATTTAAAGCAAGTGTGAGCATTCAATTGCTCAGCAAGTTAAAGCAGTTGAACAAACAACTTCAAGAATTCAAAAATTCCTTTAAGACTTCAATAACCGAACAAAGGTTATGAAGCAATTTGAATAATAGGAATAATCTCGATTCCTATCATTTTAAAACATTAGTTACATACCCTTTGAAATATTTTCATTCTCTACTCTCTTTCATACACATTCTGTCTGGCTAGAATCAATAGCACAGACTTAACAATAACGGTTCATGTATAAATAGAACATGCTCATATTGAACAGTTCAATCATAGAACAGTTCATATCATAGAAACACCGAAGTGTTCACATTATGGCACAAGGCCTCATACGTTCTACCACCTTGTACAAATATCACACATTCGCACATAGACAGAACTTCTCAAGTTCAACATCTGAGAAGTTTTAGAAACTAGCATTCATTTAAAATATGAATGAAGTTAGGAAACTTTCCTTACGCATAGCTACAACTTATAGTTTACGCTGAACTGCTCATTCCAATTCCTAATGTAGCACATAAGAAAATAACACATACACCAATTAGTCATATACTTTGCTTACGCATTGGTTTACTTAACTTTAATTCTTATGGTTCGCGTTCCTACAATCTAAGTTTACGCGACCACTCCTTTAACTGGTTAACGGCTTCATGACATACGGAGATGTCTTACTTAATACGTTCATCATCTTTGATGATTTACATTCTTATCTTCTTCTTATAACTCTCCTAGGACTCAGCACACATCGTGTCTCTGCTAGTAGTCCATATGGTACTCTGAGTGGTTGAACAAACAACCAACAAACAAGTTCCCGTCTCATCTACACTGCCCACACAGTGAGTTAGATCGGTTGCCAGTTTTGTATATACCTTTGCTCTCTGAAGGAATTGTTTAGCCCAGCTCCCATATGTCAACCATCAAAGGTTACGTTTGTACGACAACCTAAATTCATCTTAACTTACCCGAACTATTAAACTATAATGTTCGTTAAGTCAAATTCTTATTCCTTATGGCTTTCTGGCAAATAAATGCCATACCTCAGGATTAATTCTTATCATCCAAGTCATACAGTCTTTTGTATACTTAGAACGATCATTCCTTAGTCATTCTACACATTAATAGCGTTAAGCATTTTATATTAACTTATTCTTAACTTACAACGTCCGATTAATTCGACTCGAAACGTCATCCAAGTTATAAACATTAACTCGGCTTCTTTTACGTATACGTACTTATCTTTAATTAAGCTTCTTCATCGCTCACAGCTTTAATCATTGGTCTCCATTACCTTATGGTCAAACCATACACGGAGTGTAGGTTTTATCCGTTTAATATATGCGTACACTCAACCTTCACGACGGTTCAAGTGTTCAACACTTACATTTCATTCTAACATTCTCATCCGACTTACATTCGGCTTTCTTAAATCACATTACTGTTCGATACCACTTTCTTGATACCATTCGTATCTTACTTACTACTTTCATCAATGTCTAAGTCATACAACAAGGGTATACTTAGAATGTTCGTCTGACATGAATATGATTCACGAGGATCGTTTACGTATTCAACGTTCACGTTGCTCGACTCTTAATTCCTCATTCAACCTTTACTCAAGTTTTTAATCGCTTTCGATCGTTATCCATCCCATGAACCCGATGTTCATTATTCTTTCTTAATGTCGAAGCCATACAGATCATTGTATGCTAAGACCGATCGTTCATCGCAACAACGTTGCGTTCACAACGTCTATATGCTTTACATTCATCTCACATTACTATGACATAACATCGAAATGTTCTTCATTACTTTCGTCACTCAACGTTCTGAATCCGTTAACCTGCCTTTTGATTGGCTTAATCTTCACCCTTCGTTCATTTTAATGTTCTTAACATTCTTTGTTCGTTTGTCCGTAATTCGGTCATCCGTACTCGGAACTCGTTCGTTCTTGAGTCTACAACTCACATTTTATACGTTCTCTTACATTCTTATAAAACCCTACACGTTCGGGTTCATTTACTAACTTTCAAATTCTCGATCTTCTTTTACAAAAATTTCGCCATAACTTCGTTATAGCTTAACTTTTAATCCGTTCTTTATGAACGTTTCTAACGTTCCTAACCAAGAAATAAGCAACTAACTTATACGCAATGGTTTTAAACTTGTCCATCAACAACAATTATCCTACGATGGTTTTAAATTTGTCCATCAACAACGATCTTCGCGTTGTTCGCGTTCTTCGCATGTTCTTCGTTTTTAATCGATATTTTGGATTACGATTCTACTTTTTCTTGGAATTTGATGTTATAGAACATCATTCCTTACTTATTTGACCTACTCATTAATAAGATTCATTCGGATCGATCAAAATCCTTACGAATCTTATACCTCCTTAAGAAATTTATAAACTAAATTCCTAATTCTTAATTCTTTGTTTTCTCATGAATTCAACCATATGAATTCCTTATTAACTTAATCTACTACTGATCTTCATCAAGTTATGTTTTTGAACATATAAACTTCAAGAAAATTTGAAGAAACTAGGATTCGGATTACCGTTCATCCTTAATCTCCTTCCGTCGGACAAAGCGTGCACTTGGGCTAGCTTTTCCTCATTCTCCTTCTCTTCCTCTCCCTCTCCCATTTGAACTCTCTCTCTATCACTCAAGTGTTGGTTGAATTTTCAAACCAAACAAATGAGTTTAAGCTTTCTATTTATAGAAAACCAAGGTTAGGGGCATTTTGGTCATTTCCCCTCTACCTCCTTACTATTCCAAACTTAACCACCAAGTTTACTTGGTCACCACCCTTACTTGGTGACCAAGTGGCCGCCCCTTATGCCCATGGGTCTTCCCCATGGGTTGCCCCATGGGTTTTACCCATCCGGTGACCCATCGGTTCGATCCGCGGTTAATTTTCTTGGATCGGGCTTAATTAAATCTAACACTGGGCCTTACAATAATTCTTATTGGGCCTACTCTGGGCTTGATTACACATTCCATTGGGCTTGATATAATCCAAGTCCAATTGGATTCTACAAAGTCCATTAAGACTATTCGTATTCTACGTATTCCATTCTCGTATTCTCTTCGTATATCATTCGTACGATATTCGTATTATACGTCGTACTAATCTTCATACTATACTCATATAATAACTAGTATTATACTCGTATTTCTCACGCATAATAACCCTAATTAATATACGAAATCATAAAATTCTCGGAACTCACTTTTCCTAACCCTTAAGTTTTAAGTCCACAGGCGAAAACTTCGTTTTTGCTATAACTGAAATATTATTGAATATTCCATTACGTCTCAGAATTTTATCATTACGCGTTTCTCGGAAATTCAAAATAAATCTCCGAGCAGAACGGATGAATAGTGCCTATTTCGTCTTTTTCCCCGAAAAATATTTTGTTCCCAGAAAAATTTATTTTCGTCTTGAAAATTTTTACTCGTTCAGTCTAGCTCGTAGCCAGAATCCTCCCGATTAATAATCATCCTAAGTTATAGAATGATTAATAAACACATATCACAGAATATTATTAATAAAAATTTCTTTTATTAATAATATATTCTTTAAACCTAAATTATGGAAAAATCCAAAATTCTGGGTTGTTATACGAAATACATATAATTAAATAAAATAAGACTTGACAGTAATTCCATGTCTTATATTTAATTGGGACATTGTATGATGGAAGGATTGAATTGTACGGTAACTATTTACTCAAAGATTCTTTTATGATTAATGTTGAAATCTATATTATCTGGAAAGTCGTTGATCGCTAGGGAGGTTTATCCCTATTGTAGAATAAATATTATTTATTTAAATAAATTAACAGTTTAATTTATTTATTTAAATAAGATTAGAATTGTTCTAATTGATTTATTCACAACTGGTTTAATATGGAGAACCTAAAGGGTCACACCATAAATGGAAGAATAATTATTTAAGAAGTTAATGGCATAATCGTAATAATAAGGTAAGTATATTTAATTTAATCTATGGTGATAGAATAAAGTAAATAGCTTAATATTTATTATTTAATATTTTGGAAATATTAAATATAAATTAATAAGAGGAGTCTTATTATTATTATTATTACTATTATTATTATTTAATTCCTAAAGGAGTTTGGGAATTAATTAATAAAAGTACTCTCATATATCCTAATAAGATTAGGAGGCTAATTAATTAAAAGAGTTTAATTAATTATTCCTAATAAGATTGGGAGCCTAATTAATTAAAGGATTTTAATTAATTAAAATAAAGCCCAATTCCTTAATTGTTAAGGAGAGTTGCCTACATCTATAAATAAGATGATTCTTATTATGGGTGTAGAGGAGTTGTTGACTTTTTCACAACATACGTGATTCCAATTGTTGGAGAGTACGTTCCTTTTCTATGAGAGATAGAAAACTAGGATTTTGCCAAACACCCATCTTCTTGAATCTTTATTCTTTCTTGGTGGATCACCTCTAGAGGCCAAACACTTGGGTGGTTAACGTTGATCAAAGGAAGGAACCAAACCTGGTGGATTCAAGTTGAACGCGAAAGAATTTGGAGGTGAACTTGTACCTGAGGAAGTTCGAATCTTCAAGGGTATGATTCTTATTCGTTATCTTTTTGTTTAATTAATAATTGTGCATAAAGGATGATCAGGGTATATGGTTTGTAAATTTTAAAACTTTAATTTTCCACGTTTCTGCTTAATTTGTGCAATTTGATTGCGTTCATGAATATTACAAACCTAACATTTATGAATTAATTTCTATTATGTTCGAGTAGATATATATGAATGAATGGATATTGAACGACAAATCTTGCGGGAATGGATTTAGGGGTGTCACATGAATGGTGTAAGCAGTATGGTGTAAGGTGTAAGGTAAATTTCGGGAATGAAATTCTTAGAAGAAGGGGTGAATGTGACAACCCGAGAATTTAGAAAAATTTTAAAATCATAATTGATTGATTTAAGGTTCAATATTAGAACCTAGACAGAAAATAAGTGAATGGATTTGACATTTCTGGAAAGAAATTTTATAGATTTAAATTTTTTTGGGATGAATTATTCAGGATTAAGGGTATAAGTGTATATGCCTTGTGTATATGGTCATATATGTGTACAGTTTGTGGTTAAGGGTTAAGGGTTGACTAGATAAATTATATCAGTGTCAAACCCTATGTATATCTTAAGAACGTCAACGTTCAGTTATTAAACCCTAATCAGAGATTTTATGTGTACAGTTGTGATTTAAGATCAAGGAATTTATTGGATAAGTTATAACTTTTGTAAACCCTAAAGTTAGGTTAAAAATGTCATGTTTAAGTTAGAAAACTCTAACGAACGGTTAGAAACCTTAATATCGAACCGAAAACCCTAATTTCAGTTCCGGGAATTCAAAACCCTAATTCAGAATTACAAAACCCTATTTTGGGAATTTACAAAACCCTATTTTGGGAATTTAAATGCTATGTATAAAGCTTTGTGTATTAATTACAAATCTAATTAGGGATAACCCTAATGATTAATTAGATTTTCTAATAATTAAAAACCCTAATTGTTCCGTTGGAAACCCTAATGTACAATTATAGACCTAATTGCTAAATTAACAACTTTAATTAGGATATATTAATCCTAATTAGCAAGTTTGAATTATGATTAGGAAATATTAATATAATTAGAGAATCCTAATTATAATTTAGAAATATTAATTTTCTATTTGGAAAATCGAAATTTGGAAATCTTAGAAATTTAATTGCAAAAGTCTAAGGGTTAAACCCTAAATCCTAAGGGTTAGGGCAAATGTCAAGTTAGCCATTAAAATTAAAAGCCAAATGTCCATAATGCCCTTTTTTGCAATTCTTTAATGAGTTGGTGTGTAGATCTTGACCTAATGTGGGTTGTTCACCAACCCTAGCCCTAGCATGTGACTTATATCTCACATATAAACTAATATTATCAGCAACATGAATTGAATTATAAATCCAAACTTAAAAAGTAAGTAAAGTCACTTACTTTTATTTTCCAAGCTTGCCCAACCTTTTCTCTCTCTATATTTCGGGAATGAGGAATGAGATAGAGTGATAAGATAAGCCAAGAATACTTCTTAGCTTAGCAGGAACAAATCACAAAGATCAGATCCAAGAATCAAAGTTTAAAGAGGTATAAACCCTAAAATTTCTAAATCATATGATTTGATGTTTGATTTTGTGATTTGTTGTTTATAGTTATGTTAGTGGGTGTCATTTGATGATTTGGGTTGCTAAAACTTAGATCCATATCATTTAGATGCTCGAAATTAAAGTTTTTAGAACTGACCTATGAACCCTAAATTTTGGTCTGACAACCGAATGTTAGGGCTCATAGATCTCTCTTTGTTAAGTGTTAGTGGTGTTTTATGTTTTGAATTTGTTCTATGCCATGTGGTCTTTGTTCTGGAGCTTGAAGAAAGCCCATATCATGTGTAGATTGTAAGTTATTTAGGGTCAAAGGTCGTTGACTGACCATGACTAACTGAGTTTCTGGGCAACCCAGAAACCTAGAAACCCAGAAAGTCTGACAAGTGTTTTGATAGCTTCAGATCTTGCTTCTGGTAATGTATTTGGTCAAGTTGTTTTTTTATTGTTGTAGCCTGACATGAAGACTACATGATGAAGTCTTTAGTTCATCCAGATCCTTAACAGAATCACAAATATGGGTGGTCAAACAAGGGTTGACCACCAGCCTTATGAACATTTCTGGAAAACCCAGAAAGTTCAAGAACATGTTTTTTGTTAGAGTTTGACCGCCCTAGATCTGTAAGACCCCAACTTTTATGAATAAAGATGAATTTTCTATAATTATCATTTTTTGAATATTATGGAATGAATTTGATATAATGTTATAGTTGTGGGTAATAGTTATAAATTTGCAAAGTACGCAAGTTGTTATATAATATTCGATTGGTGGGGGAATATTCGTACGATGGCACAATTATTGGTGGACCCCACAATAGAATTATTGTCGGATTGAGAAAACGAGAAAAATATTTTTATGAAAATAATGGCGGAGGTTTTACCGTTAACTATTGAAACACCCGGTGTTAAAAGTACAGTAATACGCGTGGTTGCATAGTAGCACACGGTATTGATTATTGATGTTTACGTGAGAAGTCACTCAGTTTTATTCAATTATTATTACAGTAATTGCTGCATAGTATCTCATGTTATTTGATTTAATTATTGTCGATATTTTATATATTATTAAATCAATAGTTGAGACGACAAAGTTATTAATATTATTATTTGCAATATTAACGAGGTCTTGAAGTTCTCTCAAGGAGAGGTTTAGTCACCTAATTGCGCGCCAATAGGGAGAAATCCTTATTGGAAAGCCCCCTCTTTCCTGGGAACAACCTGGTCGATTAATATTGTGAATTATAATAATGATGATAAGTGTTGTTAAAAACATTGAGGTAATTTTTTATGAAGTATTTCATATAAATTTTGCTTATTTTATGGATCCTCATTTACCCATTTTTCAAAATAATCTGAAGGAAGTTATAATATATATATATATATATATATATATATATATATATATTTTATTATATATAGCATGTGTGTGGCTAAGTGGGTGGTGATACTGGATGAAACTAAGTTTGGCAGGATATGTATTATTTTTCAAAGCTTTAAGCTTATTGGTTGAATAACTTTATAATGCCATCATTGTTGATAACATATGAATGAGGCTATTTCCTCATTGGTTCATGCTTTTAGTTGGCATGTGATAATTTTTCTAATTGGCCAACCTTTTCCAATCATGTAGTATTATTGATAACTTGTAAAATTAGGGTGCATTCTAATTGGTCAAGGCTGTTAAATTAGCATGTGATGTTCTTCCTAATTTGACAAACACCAACCCGTGAACTTTGTTCGATTTTCTTTCTTCTTTTAACTGTGCGTCCGTGAAATTTTTTCTAAATAATATCTTTCCATTCTCCTATAAATATAAGCTCATTCCTTCATTATTTCTTACGAATTCATTGAAACTCTAGAGAGAGAAACTATAGAGAGAAAGAAGAAAAGTATTCTGCTACTTCACTACTCTTATATCCAGTTTGTTATAAGGTAAGGGGTATTATTTCTTTCATATTCATGAAGAGAACTTCTGTTATTCCATTCTTTATTATTCTGTTGGAATAACCTGTATACGCGGTCTACCCTATACTTGGTGAAATTCTTCTGTTATTCCATTCTTTATTATTATGTTGAATAACTTTGCCTATGGCACCGCATCTTCGAAATTCTTCTGTTATTCCATTCTTTATTATTCTGTTGGAACATCCATCTGTATGCGTTTTTATGACTTCGGTTCCGTTATTTATTATTCTGTTGGAACATCCTGTCGGTACGAATTTTGCCTGACCTGATTCCGTTATTTATTATTCTGTTGGAATATCCTGTCTGCGCGTTTATGCATGACCTGGTTCCGTTATTTATTATTCTGTTGGAATAAGTTGTCTGTGCGGTCTATCGCATGCCTGGTGATTTCTTTTATTATTCCATTTATTATACTCAGTTGGTTAAAGTTTTGACTTCTATACTCCATGAAATTAGTGGAATATCCTTGATATTTGCGCTTCATCCAGTATCTTTTCATGGAAATATTCTTCTGAGCATTCTTGAATTTTACTCTACAAAGAAGTATCATGTTGACAATTTGGACGTTATTAGTTCTTGTATAAATTAAGTCTTGAACTTGTTTTATTGAATTCTTATATCATTGTCATCATCCTCATGTTTATGTTATGTTGAAAGTCATCTGTGGCCTGTAGTGAATAGATGGACTTGGTATGATTATGACCAGGGATTAATCGGTATAATCACGACCACAATGTTACAAATGATGTGGTAAAAGTCCACATTGGCCCGTAGTGCATTGATGGACAGTTGTTGGCATGATCATGTCCATTGATGAATACACGAATATCCTTAGCCAGTAGTGCATGGATAATTTGTGGTTGTGGTACTAATGAATATCCTTGGCCGTAGTACAGGGATGATGTGGATTAATTATTAAGCTGAGTCCCATCGATAAAAGTGATGAAAAACCTTTTAAATCATAAAAGATAGTAGATTTTATTCTCTACTTGACTCTTTTAATGGATTACTTGTTCCGCTGCAGTTAAACTTGATGTTTGTTATATTGTATCAATTTAACACTGTTGAAGGCTAACGATAATTTATTCTGCATTATCTTAGTCATAATATTTCTTACTGGGCTAGTTGAGCTCACCTTTTTACTTTCATTGTTCTCTTAAGGAAATGAGAACGTAGCAGAGACTAGTCGGGGAACGGAGTGACGGTCCAGATAATAGCATTAGTAGTCCTCACTATTATGTTAAATAGTGTGATAATAAATGTAATGAGGACTCAATTAAGTGTGGATATTGTCTAGATGACAATATTTGTATTAAAACTCACAGCATATATTTTGTCGTATTTTACACCACTGTTGTATAATTAAGTTGTATTTGAATTTTGTACCATGTATTTGGCGACTCAAGATGGGTGATGTATACCTATTTTGGGGGCGTCACAAGATCTCTTTAATGTGTTGATGATAAACTGGTTTAAGGTTGTATACATGTACCTTAACATCCCTAATTCATGATTGAACCTTTATATCGTACAAAGCAAGCCCAGATTAAATGTTATGAGGATCAAAAGTGGACATCTCGAACTATTCTTCATTTCTGGAAAACTCAGAAATGAAGAACAACTTCTGACAAGTTTTTTGAAGCTTTAATCTCTCTGTTGTTTTTGAATTTGGTTGTGTAACTTGTTTAGGGTTGTAGTACTACATCAGTACTACAACATTAACTCATTAAGTTGCCCAGAAACCTTATAACCATGAATCTAAGACTGATCAAACATACCAACTCGAACACTGACATGAAGTTCTGGAAAAGGCTCAAGAACACCTATAGCGACGATTCTGTCGCTATAGGGCCCTTTAGTGACAGATAATTTTGGAAAATCAATTATTTTATTTAATAAATAGAAAAAATGGTTTTTAATTATTAAAAATACAAAATAAATTTCTAAAAATTATTTTAAGTTCGAAAATTAGTTTTTAATTATTTAGAGTATATTTCATAGATATTTAATATTTTTGGAATATAAGTGGTATTTAATTTATTTAATTATAATATTAAATAAATTATTTAAAAATAATTTTAATACTTGAAAAATCATGAAAGATTATATTAAGGTATAAGAAAATATTTTAAGTTATTTTCAATAACTTTTAATATTTTGTGATGAATTTCATTAATAAATTTATATTATCTGTGATTAATTTATTTAATGAACATATTAAATAAATTATGGAAAATTAGAATTAATGCTTTAAAAATCATATAAAAATGATTTACGGGTTAGAAAAATATTTTGAGTTATAAAATATAACTTTTGATATTTTGTCATGAAAATATTAATATTTTAATATTAATAGAAATTATCGGATAATGGATTTAATCTGTTTAAAAATCATATAAATATGATTTTAAAGTAATAAAAATACTTTGTGATATTATAAATATATTATAATATTATGATATAATTTTCATTAATATTTAATATTAAATAAATATTTATGATAATAGAATAATGTGGTATTTATATAATATAAATACGATATAAATGATTGAAAAATCATGATAAATGGTAATAATTATTTGAAAATTATTACAAGCCTATGAAAATTATTTTGACTGATAATAAAATTATCTAAGATAATTTTTAAGTGTTTAGGCAGAGTTTAATTGAACTTAGACGCGATAATTTTGTCCAACTAGACCATCGGGATGTTAGAATTGTGTCGGGTTCAACTCAAACTACAATAGTTTGACTTGATACTGAGTCTTAGGTAGTTTGTGGACTGATAGGGTTATGTGTTATATGTTATGTGTTATGTGTTTAGGATTATTTTATATATATATATATATATATATATATATATAACAGGATTATACTGTGATGCTATTATTCTAATATTGGAGATCTATATTACTAATATTAGGTCTTCGAATAAAGTGATATAAACTGCGTAGCAGTAGTCGGTGATTCAGGCAAGTTTTTAAACTTAATCTCCTAATTATTGTGCAAGTGTTCTCTAAACTCGACCTCGAGTGGATCTTTCTTTCAATTATAATTATGGCTAATCATTTCTAATTAGCATGTCTATGAATTGTTGAATAGCTTTCTATGAAAATAATGCATGTGTTCATAAGGTATGAAAGGATGATCACCTTCATTACCATTCGGTCCAGATATAATTGCTATGTTCATGTTCTTTCTTGACCATTCTGTTAGTTCCCAGTAGGCACAATATAGATCTAAAGGGGGGGGGTTGAATAGATCCTTAGAATTTCAAAATACTTTTTCTCTATTAAGTTATATTGCTCATTAGGTAGCTCATGACAAACTTAAGAATCTTTTCAAGCACAGCGGAATAAGTAAAAGATCCCCTTCATTAATATATTCATAATCAAACATACATTGTTCGTAGAGTTACTTTAGTAGTAAGTTGTTAAAACATACATAACAGTTATAGCAGTTAATGTACATAATGTAAATGACATTAAGTAAAAGACACAAGGGGTTTTAGGTGGTTCAAAGACTCAAGCTCCTAATCAACTCTTCTGCTTTCAACTAGCAAGATTTCCACTAAGGAAGGGCAGCACCCTGAATCACTAAGATTCTTTCAAGGCCAGCAGCCTTGGGACTTCAGTTCAATAAGAACTCTTCAAGGCCAGGAGCCTTGGAACTTCTCTAGTTCCCTAGGAACTCTTTAAGCCCAGCAGGCTTGGAACTTCATTTAGTCCCTCCGGACAAGGACCCCTCAGGCCCTGGCTTCTTGTTGTTGTAGTTATTCTTGTTGTTGGTGCTAAGCTGCTAAGATGTCATTAAGCTCTGAACATCTTTTGTACTTAACAGCTTGGTGTGGTCCTTTTTGCATTCTGCTTTAGGTGTGGACCACATCTTCTTTAGTGCAACTGATCTTCACTCTTTTCTGCTCATCTTCATCTGTTATTAGCTGTGCACCATCACCATCTGGGTTTGCTAAGTTTCTATACTCTTAGTAGACTTCGTCTGGCATTTAGCAATCCCTGAGCCCTTCTTGAATACTTTGCAGACATGGTTCTACAATTGTTCAATTTCAGCTTTTGGTTCATGGTGATTCGTAGAGTGGCTCTCTTGATCTTCTTTGTACTTAGCCACTTTTCTGAATGCTATCTTCTTGGCCTTCTCAGCTCTCAGCTTGGCTGCCATCTTTAGTGGCATTCTCATCTTTGTTGAGTGAAGCTTTGATTTGGTTGAATTCTTCTTCAAAGCTGCTTCACTTCCACCTTGGTAGTCTCACTGTCACTTAGACTTGTACTGTTGATCTTTGGTGGAACTCGTAGAGTCAACTATAGCATTCACCAACTCAATGATTCTGCAACTTCACAATCATCAGCAACTCTTGATCTTTGAAGCTCTGTTGATTTATACTACTTCCCAATCTTCCCGTTGGAAAGTAGCCGTTGAAAGTTATTCAAATTGCTTCGCAGATCTCGAGTTATTTGGTGCAGACTGCAGATGTGACATGACATCTTTTTCTAACTTTCTGACACTACAGTCTGTTGTTTCATCAACCTTGTCAGATATGTCACTTTGATATCTTGGGTAGGTCGATGATTTTATTTCACCCTTCTGATTCCTCAATCAGAGGTTGTCCTTGCATCGATGCTCTCAATAAGCTCTTGTCCGAATATTATCCTTCAGATTGAACCGTTGCCAATGCTTCAGTCTTCAGCTATTCGAACTCTACGATGCTGATGCATATCTTCATGGACCTGATCGTAGTGTCTTGTTGACTTGTAGAAACAACACTATGATCTTGAGGAGTATTCACGTGTTCTTTAGGGTAGAACACCTCTTCCTCTTTTTGTGTAGTGCTTCATCAGTTCTATTTGCCTCGACTGTTCTCAGATACTGATGACTCGATTCCTTTCTCTGGCCTCTTCTGAATAACAAGACACTTCAGATTTGTGGTGTGTCCAATTTGCTTTCTCCTTGTGATCTCCCGTTCACTTATCATCAATGGACTGACCCAATGCTTAATCACTTTAGCCTTGTTCTTCAGAGGCTGACCAATATCTTTGTGCACACTCCATCAGTTCCTTCTTCGTTTGGCAAACACTACGATCCAGGTTGCTTCCAAGGTCGATGTCTTCTAATTCCTTGACAGCAACTGCACTAGCTGACTTTCCTTAGTTAGTTACTAAAGTCTTCTTATAATCAACTTGTGGAAGACTTCATCTCGAATGGCTTCACAACTCAGTCTGGATGCTGATTGAGTTGATGCTTAGATCTTGCATGACGTTCGTTGAGTGCTCTCTGGTTTCCTTCAGGTGGGATGTATCTTTGCAGTGCCAACCAGAGGCTTCATTCCTTTGGATATTCTGGGAGTGCTCATTTGTTGAGAATCTTATTTGCTCTACGTTTCTGCCTTGGCATTGTGAGCACATCTGTTAAGGTCTTAGCTCTGCATTATACGATTCAGCTTCGGCTGTGCAGACACTACGACTTTGAGATCAGATCTTGATACTATGATTTCTGTCGTTGTGCTTGTTGTCTTTATCTGATCTTGCTCGACTACGATATCTGCCTTTGATAAGATCAGTAGACTCTACGATTCTGAAGTGCAATCTATGATTCTTGAATTGGCTTTGACATGAGTAGATTGTACAACTCCGAGTGTAATCTACGATTCTTGACTGGCTTTGGCAGATGCTCGGTCGGCTCGTAGGCAGGCTGTCTCTACGATTCTGAACATGACTTCCTCAGCAGACAACGGCCCTGAGGAAGTTCTTCTCGACACACTACGATCCTTCCTCGTCTCTCCTGAAAGTCTACGAACTCCGAGATCTACTATCTCGCAGACTACGATTCTACCTCGATAGCTCTCGAGTTTTCCTTGACTCTCCTGGCAGACTACGATTTCTGGTGCAGTGCTCGATGATCAGACAAGCTTATTTATTACATCATAAGATCAACCTAACATGCTTGATCTTACTGTATATATAGTCCTTGTACATCATTTCTTTTTAAGGACTTTACAAAGATGTTTTGCTTAAGTAGGATCAACCTAACACATTTGATCAATTCATTCTAAGTCCTTGTACATATGTTTCTATTATTTATCAAAGGACTTTACATCTTTTCTTAATGCAAGCATACTTGCATATTCATTCATATATATATATACATATCATAATCAAATCATATGTAAATAGGAATATCATTCACATGCATATTCCTGACAATCTCCCCTATTTGATTATGACAAAAACAATAAGTGCATATGCATGTTATGAATGAATCTTATATACAGTGAGTTGCTGTATTTCTAAAATAGATAATCATGAATGTCATTTATAATAATATGGAATTTAGTACACTATGACAATTTACATCCTGGATCCAGAACATACCTAACTAGTTAGAGATGTACCTCTTTGGCTCTATATATGTTTCTAGGATGTCTGTTGATCAGCTATTCATCTGTTTGATTCCATTTCTCCTGCTCCTCCTGGAATGTGGAGCTATTCCTTTCTTCTTTTTCCGGTTCTGGCTCTGGCTCCCCCTCAACCTTAGGCTCATCATCCTTTGGCTCCCCCTCAGATGATGAACTATCTTCTTGTTCTGCTTTCTTCTTCTTTATCTTCCTTTCTTGTTTGCTCCTGCTCTCCTTAACTTTTCTTGAATGCCTTTTACTCTACCTCTTTCTATGCCTCTTTTTATCCCCCTTTTTGTCATTAATCATTTGGGAGAGCTGCTCCATGTTGGACATAAGTTGCTCCATCCGATAGGAGGAGTTACCGACTTCAATCTTGAGTTCTTGTTGGCTTAACTCAAGTTGCATAGAGAATAACTGATTCATGTTGTCAATCTTGTCAGAGAGGGCTTGTATGCTCTTCATTGGCTTTCTGAGCTAGTAGTGTATCTGCCTTCTGATCATTTAAGGCCTTCAGATAGATGTGATCTCTATCTTTGATTTTAAGAGATACATCAGCCATAGTTGCTTGGAATCTATCTTGAACTGAATTATCTCCAGCTATTGTCACCCTCTTTGATTCTTCATGGATTAGAGATATCTTCTCAGTCAGTTCATCAGAGTTTTTCATTAGCTCTTGCTCCATAGAAACTTCGTCATTTGGTTGGGCAGTCTCTTGCTGAACACCAGATTGGACTCTACAATCTTCATCCTTGGACATGTTTTTGAAAGTGTTGACAATCTGAAAGATCGTTGAGTACCAATCGTGGGAGGATGTAGGAATGTCAGATAGTTGTGCTTGGGCAGATAGAGACATCTGAATCTGAACTTGATCATCATCAGTGGTAGAGTGAACAGACTCTACTATCACTGTCTTCGCCATATTCCTGTTTCCATCAGAGTCCACTCTACGATCATAAGGAATATAATGATTTTCAGCATGTCGGTAGATCTTGTAGTGGGGTTTATCATTGATCATCATGGTTACAAACTTCTTTACCCTGGGGAAATTTTGTGACACCAGTTCCAAATTTGGAAATTGAGAGTAGCACCAGCTGAAGTAACTTTCACCCCTCTCAGTATGTGCCTTTAACCATGGCATCCATGGGAAGAACCACCTCATCAGAAGGTCTTCAGAATTGTATAGTATAGTTGTGCAATCTAACTCCATATTTTTCCACTTATGAAGCATTTAATTTATAGTCATCCGTACAACTCGAAGTTGTTCATTTCCATGATTTATCCCATCTTCCTGCTGGCTCTGCTGCTGGCTCATCAAAGACTTCCACTACAATTCTTCTGCTAATTCTGGCCGGAGAGAGAACAGGATATTATTCTAGTTCCACAGATTCCTGATGTGCAGAATCAGAATCTTTCTCTACCTCTTCCCTTTTTGAGCTTGAATTTTGCTGATTTCTTTCATCAGATTCATCAATGAATTCTTCTTGTTGAATTTCATTTTCAGAACCTTCTTCAGCAGTATCTTCCTTGGATTCATCACTAGTTCCATCTTCAGCACTTTCTTTATCAGATTCATTATCACTTACTTCAATGACTGCAGTGGAGTGATCATTTCTCTCGTTAGAGGCAAATTTAGCCAGTAGTCTGTAGCTCTTCCTCCTCCTTGGAGGTTCAGCTATGGGTGAATCCGATTCTTCTTCTTCTTTAGACTTTGAAGCCTTGGAGTTAACAGGCAAGCTTCCTTGATTTTCATCATTGACAGGGGCAGGTGATTCCTTTTCGAATTCATCATCTTTTGAGCCATCATGAAGGCTTGTTGGAGCACTTGCATTTGGATATCCAAATGGGTCATTTTACAGCTTCTCTTCAACTTTAAAGTGAGTACTCTGAGAATTGGCCATAGGACTTGAATATTCTTCTTCATCGATGAGTTTTACATCTTCTTTCATGGATCCAAATTTCCACCTTCATTCATTGGATCGATCTCCGGGGATTCATCTTGAGATCATCAGTTTCCTTTTCTTCTTTTGACTCTACGTTTTCTTCTTTGTTAGATGTGCTTCCTTGGGGAACTGGAACTGATTTCTTTATCCCTTTTGCTTTCTTCTTGGGTGGTTCTTGAGGCAGTCTGTTGCTTCTTCTTCTTTTTGAGTTTTCAGCAGTTGATGCTGGTTTTTCTTCTGCTTCTTGTATTTTCTTATCAGTGGGGACATAGCTTGATGAAGCCTTAGCATTCTTCATATTCTTAGGCTTAGTGCATGCTGGTGTGGCAGTAACTGATGTCGAGTCACCAGACTTAGAGCTTTCTTCCTCCTTTGCCTTTTTCTTCTTTGTAGAGATCTTTCTACTGCTTCCTGTTGTAGTTAACCTTCTATTCTCCTTTGGGTTTTTCTTTCAATTTACGAAAAGTTGTGGAGACATTACCTTGTGAACATTAAGAATTTCACCATCATCATCCTTGATTTTATTCTTCAACTTTTTCTTCAAGATGATACTTAAGAATCTTCCATGAAAAACCTTTGTGAGTGGTTTTTCAGTTAATCTTTTCTTTTCTTCCTTATCCGACCCACTTAGACATATGATCGAAAGGTGACTCTCCAAAGTTGATGTGTTCCTTCGTGACTATGGTATACGTGATCGTAAGTCACATGTTGTCAATCATAGTATCATGTGCAGTGTCTTTGCATAAGATACATTTCCCCACGATTTTAGCAAGGAACTCGAATTCTTTAGGAAACTCATTTTTCTTCATGTCCTTCAGACTAGGGTTTCTTCTGTACTACATAATCTTCTTAGCTTTTTCTGTGTCGATCTCCTCCAAGCTTTTCAGATTTCGGTCAGGAAGGCCTAAGCATTGATTGATGTCAAAAGAGTTTAGCTTCAGAATCTGACCCTTAACCTTGGTGGAGAGGATTCCAGAATTTATGGTTGCGTTTGAATGAAACTCCTTGACCAGTTCACCATATATTCGTGTGTTTTCCTCAAGACATTCTAAGAACCCAACCTTCCTCACAAGTTCAAGAATATCCCTGAACTTTTTCTCAAATTTTTCGAACGTCTTGGTTCCTAGCTGAATGCCAGTTATTACTAGCCAATCTGCCATTTGAGGAGTTCGAGGAATATGTGTGTTAGTTTTAGGAAGTCTTGTGAGAGATAGATGACTGTGATTTAGGTAAGGATTTGGAGGGTTAATGGATTCAGGAAGTCAACAGGCTTTTAGGGTTTGAAAGCGAGAGGGAAGAAGTTTTGATAGTTTCTAACAATTGTTTCTAGATTTTGAACTTGTCTTTAAGGCTGTTTCTTCTATCCCTGCAAACGCTGTGATGTGTCACCCAGTCATTGGTTGCACGATACCCGATAATAAGTCAGAACTCCCGAAAGAACTTGTCGGGCTAGTTTGTCTCTTTAGAAGAGTGGACGTTTGATTGACGTGGATTGACCTTTGACCTCTTGAGTTCATAGAGTAGCATGATAGGACAGCTATTGACTCTACGTTTTCCTTTGTTGACTCAACGATCAATTCTCTGAAGGATGTTGCAATGGATGGTTTTGACATTACTTCTCATTTTGAAACTCCACGCCTCATCCACTGTTGTGCTTTATGAAGCCTTGGACACTTTCCTTCAGCAGGTCATCTTTCCAACCAGCATTCGAGCTTGTCTTCCCTTATTTTGAATGATTGAGAAATTTTCCTGTTCTTCCAACTCCTCGTAAGTTAGGAGTAGCTTCTTTATAGGATTGCGATCGTCGAGTCTGCTTCTATGATCGCTAAGGTTGCACTACAATCGTGGAGTTCTCTTCAACCTCTACTCTACGATCGTTGATTGACTTGGTCCTTGAGATGAACTTGATTAAGCAATTCTTCTGGGTTAAGGTAGCTCAGGAAGGGCCAACCTCTTAGAGTGAGCTAAGGGTTAGGTTTGTCCCTGAGGCGCTTTCCAGATGAAGTACTTTAGAAGTGATTTGCACTGATATCTCATTTAACCTTTTCTGGTGGTGAGGTCCTTTACCAACTTTAGACAATTGTATTTGCTGTAATTGTGGTGTCTTTCTGCTATTCCACTACGATCAGATGTTTGATCGTAGGCTCTCCTTAGTTTTGAGTTGGGTGGCTAAAAGGTTATCAGTAGTACGTTTTGAAATGTTCCTACTGACTATGGATCTTCATTTGGTTCATCAGCCACAAAGTTTTGGGACTTTGTAGCTGGTACACTGTTTCATAGTATATCTCAGTATTGTTGTTCCTTAATCATATCACTGCTCCCCATGGTTGATGCTGTCTTCTCAGATAGATGTGATTCCCTTTTCTTTATGTGTATTAGAAGACAGCCTTGCATATCTCCTTCTGACTGGAATCACTAAATCTTCAAGGTTGATCATTCTACGATCCTTTGACAGCACTACGAACGTAGTCTTCTTTTACAGTTTGTACTTTTGGAGTTCTGCTCCCGTAATGAGTTCCTCATGTTTGATGCTCGATGATCCTCTATGGTGAGCTTCCGTGATGAGTCTTCTCTTATGACCTGCTTTGAATGATTAAGCATCTAAGACCCTTTTACATCTTTGGTTGAATGACTTGCTTCCTTATAAGGATCAACAATAATGTGAGCTTCATTCAGATTAGCTCAACAGGTCTTCCAGGACAGGCTTTGACAAATAGGAGTTTTATTATAATCATTTCTGAACAGTCTTAAGCCTTCTGCTGGTTGAATTTTCTTGACTGAAGTCTTCTGCTTTATCATCCCTTAGTGTGGTCAGATAGAACAAGTACCTGCAGGTTAGACATTTCTAATTTTTGGTACCCATGGTTGGATGGGTCCTGCTAGGTTAGTTACTAAACCCCTGGTCCTCATATATTTGGATAAACATCATATTGACCATCACCAGACGCATTCTTATATATACTTCATTTAGATAATACATTTTGAGATGCATGGTGGTGAGTGTGAGAGAAATTTGTCATTTTAATAAAACACTCTTTTCCTTGATGGTATCATCATATGTTGAGTTATGATCACAGAGTTTAAATGTTCATAGAGTGAGAATTAACTCTACGATTTATTAGCATCTGGTTGATTCATGGAGGTGATCAATTTCTATGAATCTTCAAGATTCTCTTATAGATCTGATCATACTCTGTGTATTATTAAACACTTAGACCATAGGATGTACAAAGCACATTAACCCATCAGCAAGGATTTCTTCACATTCAATCAGCCTGTGAGGCTCTCAAAACCGTTTTAGGTCTCTTTCAAGTTATCATCTTTAACCTAAAACTTGGATGGAGAGAAAGTTTATAGACATTCGAGCTTCTATCATCAGTTTACTTTCTCTCTTCACCTTTTTAAATAGATTATGAGTACTTAAAGGAGAGCTATTATAGTTCATGAGTAAGGTGCAAATCTGATGTACATATCTATGTTAGCGAGGAACCATACCTTTTTGCTGTTAGTTTCTTAACAATCATTTATCTTAGATGTACTGAGTTTAGGCATTAATGTGCATGTTTTTTCATTTGCTTCTGACAACTAGTTGCTCCAGTTAATCTTCAGTCAATCAGTCGTGGTCTTGAAGATACAAGCTAAGAGAGTGTCAGTATTTCTAATTCTTTGACATCCTTGAGTTCACAAGGTTTACATCCAGCTGCAGGTTGGCCAGACACATGTTTGAAGTTCTTCTTTCTTATCTGGATAAACATTATTTAGCATGTATGGCCTTTTCATCTTTTCAGGCTAGTGGATGTTTGAATCTTTTCTATTGATGTCTCTTGAGCTTTCTAGCCTGGTCTTTAGACAACAGGATTGACAGCGAGCAAGGATTGGTCTTGTTGATATGGTAATCAAGAACATGGACCAATCTGAGCAGCTTTAGGTGTATATGCACATTTACCTGTACACAAAATTTCCAACGTGTGAGCTCATCTGCATATCACAAGTGACTTACTACTAAACTAAGTTTGGAACAATTTTTGTGCCTAAGATCAGACTCAAAGTGATTTTCTTTTGAATATAGCATGAGAACCTGCTCTGATACCAATTGTTAGTTCCCAAAGAGGCACAATATAGATCTGAGATCGGGGGGGTTGAATAGATCCTTAGAATTTCAAAATAATTTTTCTCTATTAAGTTGTATTGATCATTAGGTAGCTCATGACAAACTTAAGAATCTTTTCAAGCACAACGGAATAAGTAAAAGATCCCCTTTATTGATATATTCATAATCAAACATACATTGTTCGTAGAGTTACTTTAGTATTAAGCAGTTAAAACATACGTAGCAGTTATTACAGTTAATGTACATAATGTAAATGACATAAAGTAAAAGACACAAGGGGTTTTAAGTGGTTCAGAGACTCAAGCTCCTAATCCACTCTTCTACTTTCAACTAGCAGGATTTCCACTAAGGAAGGGCAAGACCTCGAATCACTAAGATTCCTTCAGGCCAAAGCACCTTGGGACTTCAGCTTCACTAAGAACTCTTCAAGGCCGAAATTTTGGAACTTCTCTAGTTCCCTAGGAACTCTTTAAGCCCAGCAGGCTTGGAACTTCATTTAGTCCCTCCGGACAAGGACCCCTCAGGCCCTGGCTTCTTGTTGTTGTAGTTATTGTTGTTGTTGGTGTTGAGCTGCTAAGATGTCATTAAGCTCTGAACATCTTTTGTACTTAGCAGCTTGGTGTGGTCGTTTTTGCATTCTGCTTTAGGTGTGGACCACATCTTCTTTAGTGCAGCTGATCTTCACTCTTTTCTGCTCATCTTCATCTGTTATTAGCTGTGCACCATCACCATCTGGGTTTGCTAAGTTTCTGTTCTCTTAATAGACTTCGTCTTGCATTTAGCAATCCCTGAGCCCTTCTTGAATACTTTGCAGACATGGTTCTACAATTGTTCAGTTTCAGCTTTTGGTTCATGGTGATTCGTAGAGTGGCTCTCTTGATCTTCTTTGTACTTAGCCACTTTTCTGAATGTTATCTTCTTGGCCTTCTCAGCTCTCAGCTTGGCTGCCATCTTTAGTGGCATTCTCATCTTTGTTGAGTGAAGCTTTGATCTAGTTGAGTTCTTCTTCAAAGCTGCTTCACTTCCACCTTGGTAGTCTCACTGTCACTGAGACTTGTACTGTTGATCTTTGGTGGAACTCGTAGAGTCAACTATAGCATTCACCAACTCAACGATTCTGCAACTTCACAATCATCGGCAACTCTTGATCTTTGAAGCTCTGTTGATTTATACTGCTTCCCAATCTTCCCGTTGGAAAGTAGCCGTTGAAAGTTATTCAAATTGCTTCGCAGATCTCGAGTTATTTGGTATAGACTGCAGATGTGACATGACATCTTTTTCTGACTTCCTGACATTGCAGTCTGCTGTTTCATCAACCCTGTTAGATATGTCACTTTGATATCTTGGGCAGGTCGACGACTTTATTTCACCCTTCTGATTCCTCGATCAGAGGTTATCCTTTACATCGATGCTCTC
>CM035163.1:67961738-68066738 GCA_020205615.1 Panax quinquefolius
GAGTCTCATTAACAACCCCTAACACACACACCTAAAGGATCATTTTCAACCCTTGAGATAACCCCGAAGTTTCGCCTTTTCACGATAACCCCAAGGAATACCGCTGCGCTCCGGCGATAACTTCAAAATGCTTGTTTCAAATACATGCGATCAACTTCAATCTCATACCTCCTCCGCCGAGGCACTCATCTCTCAAACCCGAGCTAACATCGGGTATACAGCATTTACAAGATGACATTCATGCATTCAAACACTTGCAAAGCCCAATCTCGATGTAACCCCGAAAGAACGCTTGCTTTCAACTCAAACCGACGATAACCCTAGCGAAGAGTCAAACGTCATCTTGCCACATCATCTGCGCATCGTCTCGACACTTCAATACATACATACATACAACTATGTCCTTCAAGAACCAGGATATCCAATCCTAAGTGACTATTACGTATGGCAGTACACCGGAAATAATTTGAAGCTTGAAGATCATGGGCATGGTCCCCTCTTCCTGACTTCGTACAACCTCTAATCCATATCATTGCGTAACTCTCGACACAAGCTATCCGAAGACAGGACCCACGAAGCTCGAATTGAAGTTCTGCAAGTTCGAGCGGATATTACAGTGTGTGAGTGCACGTACTTCAAGACGATAGGACCCACGAAGCTCGGGCCCACCACGACAAGTACACCTGTGGCCATCAGTTTATAAATATGAGCTGATGGCCAGCCATTTTGAGAGAGAGAAGAGAGAGAGAAAAGGCGCGGAAGCCCCGTCCATTTTACTCAGACACACCCATATTGAGTGTTTTCTTCCGTTAGTCACATATATAGCAATCTTTTCTCAGCGGAGCTTGAGTATTTATCCACATAGAGTCATAGAAGTCTACTTTGGCAGCCCACCCTCACCGTAGCCTTCTTACATTCTATAAAGCTTTCTTCTCATATTATCACACACCGCTGTACACGCTAAGAGTCGTGTGAGTGTGTTTACCGAACTTTGGTCCGTGGTTTTCATTTACATTCAGATATATATATACTTATATATATATATATATATATATTTTATATACTTGACTAACATTATCGAGTTATGCCTCGATTGAGCCTAGACTTCGATCCGGAGTGTTTATTGGCTTATATATATAAACTATTGTCGAATCATTCGATGAGCCTAAACTTTAGGTTTAGAGCGCTTTCATTACTTATATATATATATATATATATATATATATATATATATATATATATATATAAATTGTGGTCGACTGTTCATGCGATGAGCCCGGAATTTACATCCAAAGAGAGTTTAATTGCTTATATATATATAGTTATATATATAACTATTGTCTGACATATTCGATGAGCCCGGATTTTACATCCGATGCATTTATCGCTTTTATATATATATATATATATGTATATATATATATAATTACATTTTGTCCTGTCTCGAGTTCACTTCGTGATGTGCTTGATAGCTTTTTACAGCCTTTATTTACATTCAAGTCCTTTGAGTTCACTTCGTGGCGGTTGATAGCATTTATCGCTTTATTTACATTTCTCGATCCCCATGGAGTTGCTTCAAGTGGTGATCATGCACACACACACACACACACACACACACACACACACATATATATATATATATATATATATATATATATATACCGCTTTTATATATATAACTCGCCATCGCTTCCATACAAATTGCGTATCATGTGAGCCTAGAATCATGCGATCACAGATTCATCTATCAATCTAGATTCGGTTCCCATGATGGACTTTTTCCAAATTTATAAGCGACTTTGTACATTATTTATATGTGTCTGAATTTCCTTGGATGGTCATCATGCCCATAAGGAGTTCGACATCACAGATATTATTTTTTCGCAGATGCTTCAGATCTCGAAAAATAAAAGCAAACAAGTCGAACATTTTAATAATAAAATGGAAGTATCAAAGGCCTCAATTACTATTGAGCATGTGGTTTGAAAAACCTTTTTCATAAAAAAAAATTCATTGCTATATCTTGTTTAAAACTCAATTTTCTACAAAAATTCAAACCCTATGTATATAGGTACAACGAGGCATAGCACTACTTCCAGATAATTGCTCATTGATCCACACACACACACACACACACACACACACACACATTCATATAACAGCTTTTTTAAGAAGTGGCTACCACCGTAACAACACAGATGTCTGGGGTGCCTAACACCTTCCCTTCAGCATAACCAAGCCCCCGAACCCTTAATGAATCTTGGTTTCACAGACACGCTTAGCGTGTCACATCACTGGGTCAATGTGCAAACCTTTTTTGTCATATTGCAACCAGCTTAAATACACCAACCAAGCGACTCTTAAAGTCCAATCATCGACATTACACATGTCGGGCCTTTTTCACTTGTTTTTTCAAACAAATCTCACATTAACATGAGAACACCAAAGAACAAGTAACTAAAAGGACATCAAAAATCCTCACGCCGACACCCCCCTAAGTCTAAGAAAACAGATAAGAAGAGAGGAGAGAGAAATTGAGAAAGGTGAGAGTTCTCTATGAAGTTGGAGAGGAACTTTGAGAAATCAAAGAAGAAGATGGATGTTCAAGCTTTTCTAATCATCTAACTAAGTTTTTTAAGAATCAAAAGGTAAATAATCTAACTTCAAACTCTATTTCTCATTCTCTTGAGTTCTCCATCGAAAAATGGATTATAGGGTTGATTTGTTAAGTAATTGGTTATATATGTTAATGAATAGGTTTAATACGCTTTTATAACATCTAAAAGCGGTTTTATAGTACTCAAATTTGTAAGAATGTGTTGAAAAGGAAGATTATAGTTTTGGTAGTAATATATAAGTTTTGGTCTACTTTGAGACTAAAATTGATGATGAATTCATGATGGAAACTTTAAATTGTTGGTTGATTGTTGTTTTCCTCCTGAAAAAAAATGCAACTTGAATGTATTGATTTTGTTAATAATCGAGTTCATAGTGATTGATTACGCTAAATTTGTCAAAGTATGTAAAATTGACATGAACTTTTAAAATTGGTTCATTAGAATGGTTTTTAATATGTTTGGAAGGTATTGATATTTTTGGTATGTTGTAGTTCTATGAATTATGAATTTATAGAATCGAAAATGGACTAATTTGGATGTGTATAACTCAAGTTATGAAGATAGGAAGGGCGGACTGGTTTTGACCTCTTGTAGTATAATGGCCATAACATTTTCATACGAACTTCGATTGAGGCGATTCATGATGATTCAAAAGATAACGAGTAGACCTACAACTTTCATTTTTATGTTTTTCGATTTGGGGTAGTTAGCGAGGGGTCAAAATGGCCATATTTGGGACCTGTGTATTCAGAGGCAATCAAAGGGCGTTGGGCATGCACATATGCAAGTGAAGTGCTTCGACGATAAAAGATGTTTTTATAAATTATAAAACATTAATATTAGAAAATATAATGATGCTTAACAATAATAAATGATGTATTAGATAATTTGTATAAGCATACTAAGCATACACAAGAGAGACGAATCAGCCCGTGATTTAATGAATGTAGAAATGCCGTGATAAGTGTTAATGTACGTAAACAGTGTTTTAATTCAATGGAAATGATCACTATAAGATATGAAATGAGGTTAATATAAAACCAATAAGGAGTCCTAGCAAGACATAAATACTTGAATGAATTTTGAGTATGACTAAGAAGAAATATAGTGAGATATAAGTCAAAAGTTAACACAATCAATTTGAACATTGTGTATTGATTAATAGGAAGGGTTATGAGATATAAAGTAAAGTTTACATTACAACTACTATGCGTTGCTATGTGACTAATTGTTGATGTGCATGATTATATAATTGTGTAAGGCACGTAAAGTGCGAGATAGTCAGTAGTCATTAAACCGTTGGTAAAACAACGATCAAGGTAAGTCTTTTAGTTCTTATTTGCTATGTGAACTTGATGATGAACTGTTTTAAATATTTATTACAAAGAGTATGATGTATTATATATGTTGTGCGTATGAAACGTTAAAGTTAATTTATGACTACGTTGATTGAGTAAAGAATGCTGATTGAGTAAGGAACTCAATCTTTATACTTGTTATGTGAACTGCAGCATGTATGATTATGAGATGTATGTTGAACATGTTATTATGTGCTACGTGATACATGAAAGCTGTTAGACTTGCTGGGATGTCGAGCTAAACATTGAAAATAATCATTTTTGCAGGTTAAGGATTTAAGGTAATGTTATTTGCTACTTGAATGACATGAATCGGATGCAATGCATGAAGATTAAATACTTTAGCTATAATTTTTATACTTTTAAACAATGTTTAAGGTTTTGAAAAATCTACTTGATAATTTATGATGCGAAATTTCATATTTAGTTGTAAAGTTTGAGCTACCTAATGTATAAGGGATAACGAGTTGAGATGAAAGATTTTATATAATAACTCTAATGAAGTGAATTATGAAAATAAATTTGATTCGTAGATGTGTAGATAATAAAGGTTATGATTCAAGGAAATAAATAAATAAAGAAAATAGAAAAGTTTTAATTATTCCGTATTTTATTAAGTTTAATATCGATTAATGATGTAATGTTAGAATAAAGATGTATTGATAATCGACCAAGGTTGAGAGTTAAATTGTATGAATTTTGGGGTCGTTATAATTCTTTTCTCTTATTTATATTTGATAGTTAGAGAACATAATGTTAGGTGCGAGTTTTTGAAACTCATGCTTATGGTAAGTTTTTGACTCATAATCGTATGGCATATTTTTTTTTTTTTTCGCTAAGTTTGTTTGTATATAGAAAAGAAGAGATAATACAATCGAAAAAGGGCATACCCTAGAAGCTTTTGATAGAACCACATGGGACAACCCCAAAATGGACAACAAAAAGACTAACAACCAAGCCAAATGAAAGAACAAAGCGTTACTAAGGTGACAATAGTAAATACAAGCATGAAACCTTAAACAACATAGACAACCAATCGTGAAACCAAGCATCCAAATAAATGGGGTGAAGATCGAACCGAATCGCATTGCGAAGAGTCAAGAAGGATGTCAAGCATAGAAGAACTACGAGAGCCGTAAGGTGAGGGCCAAAACCATCTATACCAACCCCAAGCCAAGCCAAAACCCAAGCCAAACCAACATCCCCAGATACCAAGACAAGAGGTAGAACCTCGTCGTCGAGCCGAGATCCACCCGATCCTTTATCGCCACAAAGTCAACCCAAGATGGATCAAGATGCTATCTGAACCCGAATCTGACGTAAGCAATAGCTGAACCAAACCAACGAAGAGGCCGAATCGCAATGGAAACCGAACACGATAGGCAATTTGGCATTTTTATGAACAATTGAGTTCCTACCGCCCGAGTTTGTAAACCGGGGGAAGATCAAATCGTGATTGCATCAATCAAGAGGATGTCAAGCATAGGAAGGACTACGAGAGCCGTAGGAGAGGGCCAAACCATCTTTACCGAACCCCGTAGCCAAGTCAAACCCCTCAAGCGGAACCAAATCCCCACTTCCAGAAGACAAGAGGAAGAACCACGAAGCTCACCCTTCACCTTTATCGCCACAAAGCCGAACCCATTATGGACTAAAGATGCTACCCAACATGGAAAGAAGCAATAGTCGAACCAAACCAATGAAGAGGCCAAGTGCCAAGGAGACCGAATCACCGAACCGCTATGGAAGCTAAGTTAATTCCAGCAATTTTGCGAAGAGCTTAACAAATATGCAGAAAAACCAAACCAAGAACCATGAAATGCACTACCATAGCAGGGCCTCACAACCAAATACTTAGGTCGTGCCTAGTCTGGGCACCTTCGAGGAATTTGGGGAAGAAGAAAGCCTCACTTAGTGATAATAATAATCTCCCTAGCCAAAAACATTCATAGGCAATTTGGCATTTTATGGACAATTGAGTTCCTAATCGCCCAAAGTTTGTAAACTGTGGTGGAAAAGACCGACTTTTAAAATATCGATCAATTTTATTTCCTTTAAAATGAATGATATAGTCCACAGACTATCCCACTCCTTGGAGCATTGGTCCGCATTCCAAGGCAAGAAATGTAAGAGAGAATCTGAAGTAGAATAGGGACAATCAAAGAACAAATGAGAGAATGTCTCAAAGATGATTTGCACGAAAGGGCGCCTTCATGGGGATCGAAAGCTATGGTAAGCGAGAGAACCTATCATTTGTGGGTAATCATGTCAAGAGCAAGCCACGGGGTAAAGGAGAATCGGGGATATGGAGGGGAACCAAAGCAATTTAGCCCATGGGACTTTCTTGAGCACGCAATGAATAGATTCCCAGATAGTGGAAGTTTTGAGATGTTTCACCGGTTGTCCCAAAGAATCAAGTCCTCAGATCGTAAGGATTAGAAGAGATGAAAACAAGGTGCGTAATTGCGCACATCATGATGAACCCCTAAGCGTATGTACATACCCCTGATTGGTTCTTAGACTACGTATTGCTAGGATAAGTTTTAAACTCATATTATTGTGGAAAGTTCGTTAACTTATAACGTGTGGCATGTTTGATGAACTATACTAGGGTATAGGAAGGTTATTATGGATTGTGAACTCAAGATTCTCGAAGGTATTAAGCTTTAAGGATGATAAAATAGATAGAATTATTAAGCAATAAGGTATTGGAGAAAATTGGAGTTGATGGAGGAAGCATATGTATTCCAAATCTTCTAGTTATGCTAGATTTTGAATTTATTGACATCGTGCTAATAAAAACATTTTTTAAAAAAATATTGGGTGATTATTGAACCAATAATGAGTTTTAAAAGTTTTATTATTTATATGTTCACGCTAATTATTTTAGCTAGACAAATGATTTGAAACTATCAAAATGTATATTATATATCATTAATGAATCATTGATCCCGTGCAAAGATGATAAAAATGATGGAGTCATTAATGTAGACTTACCTGGTGTTGTATGTGATCTAAGGATCGCCAGCCCACTATGTTATGATGTAATATGACAAATTCACAAAACAACGGAATCCTCAAATGGATCAGAAATATAGTGCGGTATCATGACGTCATAAAATGATTTTCAAAATTTTGAACCAGTTCGTCAATGCCAATTAAAGTGGCTAGAAAAATGTTTCGATTGATGTTCAAATTATTGATATACGTCTAAGCTATTTGATTCAGCTAGACAAATATTTATGAAATTCAAGTATTCTTTGAGAACTTATCTCGAATCAAATTTTTTGGTGCGAAATCTTATGCTAAGTATGAGGTGACCAACCCCGTATAAGGGGTGAAATACCGGTTGGATAATATATTCCAATTATGAAATGCATATAGTCGTAATAGAGTACAATATGCTGATTACCTAGAGTATGCGTATTAGTGTGAAGAACTGTGGTGAAGCACTATTACGTTTGATTACTGAGCTTAAAATCTTGTGGTGAAGCACTCTTATTAACCTTTTCCGAGGTAGATTACCTTTTTCATAATTGAAAGAGGTAGTAGGTAGTAATACCCTTAAACCTCAAAGTGCATGGTTTTTATGACTCCTCAGACAGATATGAAAAGTTACCTTGAATTAAATAATTTACATTATTTATACTACTTCACAGTTATTGAACAATTGTGAAGACTCTTGAATGTTTAGAAGATGTAAACTCCTAGTGAGTAGTCATTGTAGAATGAGAAGATAGAAGAGAAATCCTTACAGGAGGAAATTGTAAAGGTTAAGTTGAAAACCCATTTTGATCAATAGAATGAGCAGAGATTAGTATGCTATAATTTCGAGGATGAAATTCTTAGAAGAACACTAAACCAAGAAGCTGTTGAGAAAAGGCACAGTCAAAGTAAAGGTGGGAGAATGATTCGAGGGCATGAGAGCAGAACAACAGTGACCTAATGGCCATGTCACCAACCTCTTATAAAGAGCCAGCCAGAAGAAGAAAGAAAAACGTGGGACCTGCAGATTGTGCCATAAGAGTTTGAACCAAGGGACCGTGGCACTCCCACAACGAATAGAAGACCAGATATGGGAAGCTTTAACCGAGGTAATGCCTCGCCAAAGACACCGATCCTGACCGAGAGAAGGCAATGCAGACACGGCGAAGTAGTTTGTCCTTCATCTGCATAAGGCTATGGAAATTGGATATAGGAGGTTGCCATGAGCATTGTCTGATGATGTCACTGACTTTAACCGAGAAAGGTACTGCAATTTGAGACTATAGGATCGGTGCGATGGCTGGCAAGAGGGCGGTTGTCTAGCCAAGGGTCTTGCCATAAATTGATGTTCTGGCCGTCACCCACTTTATATGTAACAAAATTGATGGCTAAGCTTCTAAGGTTCAGGACTTTGCGCCAAATCCAGGAGGCATTAGAGGGGATGGGGGTAGTCCAAAAGTTGTGCTTCAAGAGGAGAGTTTTGTTTACCCATTGAGCCCAGAAAGAGGAACTTTTGAAACAGATAATCTGCCACAGGTGGAGCATAATCTGAGCTTTGTTCCATTCAACAACTTTTTTAATACCTAACCCACCTTCAGATAGGGGCAAGGTGACACGGGCCCAAGAAACCTTTGAACCATGTTTGTCAAGCGAGGAGCCCTTCCAAAGAAATCTAGACAGGAGCTGTTCAATTTGCTTGGTGACTGATTTGGGAAGAACAAAATAAGCAGACCAATATGATTGAATAGCAAACAAAATGGATTTAATAAGTTGCACCCTACCCCGAAAAGGAAAGGAAGCAGCTAGCCCGTGACTTAATTCAAGGGTGATCTTTTTGAATAAGGGCAAGCAATCAACAAAGAAAGCTTCAAGTGATGAGGGGCACTCCTAAGAATTTGACAGCAAGGAGCCCAGCCTATATTGAGAGATGTAAGAATGGTAGCGACCAGATTAGGAGGGGGACGTAGTGAGAAACACCGACTTTTGGCTTTGAGATTGATGGATAAAGTCAAGAAGCGTGTGAAAGCATCAAGGCTATGCTTTAGAAGGTTGACAAATTGCATGTCACCGTGACAAAATAGAAGGAGGTCATCCGCAGCAAAGGTTTGTAATTTTACGTGCCTTTGTTCTCCAATGGAAAGAAAAATTTGGAGAGGAAGAAGCTTTATCAAGAAGGAGAGCCTCCATGACTAAAACAAACAGATATGGAGAGAGAGGATCGCCTTGGCGAATACCTTGTTTGCCTTGAAATAGCCACACACAACCGACTGTTAACTTTAACAGAGAACATAGTCGTAGATATGCAACTTCGATCCATTGTATAAATTTAGAAGGGTAGCCAAAGAGGGCGTAACATCAAAAAGGAAATCCCATCGAGCAGTAGTCAAAGGCTTTCTTCAAATCAATTTTAACCGCACATCTAGAAGGGCCAGAAGGTCTATGGTAGTTTCTGAATAGCTCTTGGGCCAAAAGAATGTTGTCACCGATTTTACGTCCCAGTATAAAAAGGCGGCTTGAGAGAATGAGATGAGGTCGTGGAGAGTAGCTTTGAGTCTAGTTGCTAGGATTTTGGATATGCATTTATATATAGAATTGCAAAAGATATAGGCCTAAGTCGACATAGAGGTGGGGTTCGGACCTTGAATAAGAGCGACAAAGATGGCATTGGACTCTTTAAGCATATGTCCGAAAATGAAAAAGGATTGAATGACTTTGACAAAATCATCCCCACAAAGTCCCAAGAATGAAGAAAGAAGTTCACGTTGAAGCCAAAGTCGGGCTGTGGCTTTTGTTTCTCTGCATGCCTTTAAGAGTAGATAGAATTTCCTCGGGGAGTTACTGAGGAGCTGCAAGAAAGGGAATCATATCGGGGTTGATACGCTTTGTAATCACTTCACCTAAGGCCTCCCACTGTGGTAGAAGGAGGTGTTTTGGTACCCAAAAGATTTTGGAAGTAGCCAACAATGATGGACTTAATCTGCTCCGGATCTTGAGTCAAGACACCTGGTTGTCCTCGATAGCAAGAATCTTATTTGAATTCCACCGACTTTTGGTTTTGGCATGGAAATATTTGGTGTTTTTATCCCTAAAGAGAGCCATTGAATTCGGATTTTTGTTGAAGAAGTTGCTCTTCTATAGTGAGGGCATCCCATAGATCCTTGGTAAGTTTTCTCCAAGATCAAAATTTTACGGGGAGATAGGAGTATTAGATAGTTGGATGGTCATTTGAAGAGCATGAAGAGCTTGCACAGCCATTTGGACGTTTGTAACAGCAGAGCCCTGTTGCTTGTTCAGATCAATAAGAGCTCGTTTGGTTCTCCGAAGCTTTTCCGTAAGAACAAAAAGAGGGGAGCCAATGATATTGCAGTTCCAAGCTTGGGAAACTACCTCCTCGTAACCATCCAATAGGGTAAGATGATTGAAAAATTGAAAAGGCTTGAAGGATTTGGGAGCAGAGAGACCAGTAGACAAAATAGTGGGATTATGATCGGAGAACCCTCTAGCCCCAAAAGTAGCCAGAGAGTGAGGCATTTGAGTGAACCATTCTGCATTCCCAAGAGCTCTGTCCAGCTTACGAGAAATAGTTCTATCCCCTTGAGAGTTCCACCAAGTGAAGTAAGGACCAATGACTCTAATGTCATCCAGACCTGCTTGTTCAAGACATGATTTAAAGTCGGACATTCCAGCTGACCACATGTCGTTACCCCCCTGCGATTCATCAAGGCTGCAAATTTCATTAAAATCCCCTAGAACGCACCATCTAGAGCTGATGGAATTTGCGAGGGAAGAGAGCTCATGCCATAACTGCTTACGCTCAGAGGGAGTGTTAAGACCGTAGACGATAGTAACCAAGAAGGTATCAACAGATCCAACCAAATTTAATTCACAATGTATAAACTGGGAAGATTTGTGCAACACAGTAACAGTCCAAAGAGCGGGATCCCAGCCAACCCATATTCTACCATTGTCATGATAATCATAATTAAAAACCCAGTTCCAATGAGCAAAATGAATAGAGGAAATAGCCCGGATTTGTGACATTTGACTCTAGTTTCCACAAGGCCAACAAAAGATATATGATTGTCCAACAAAAGGCATGAACATCACTGTTTTTGAGACTTATTTAAACCTCTAACATTATAGGAACAGAGCTTAGACATAAAAGATAGAGAATTAGGGAGGGGAGTTTCTCCCCCTACCTTTGTTCCTCCTTTTGGCAGAAGGAGAACCAACAACCTCAGCCTTTGCTTTCAGCTTAAGATCTCTGCCTTCCTTTTCGTCAACGATTTTGAGTTTATCAGTAAGAGGGTTTAGAAGGGGTGGCAAAGAGTTGCAGTCAGGGGAAATGCAATCCGGATCTACCAAGGTCAAAAGGATTACTAGCATCATAGGAGAAGGAGGAGGATTCAAAGGGATAGAGGGGGAAACCAAGGCAGGGGGATTTTTCTGGGCAATAACAGTCCAGCCCTCTTCAGAAGCCCCAAAGGGAGAGGTGACATTAGAGGGAACTGCAGCAGTAGAGGAAGAAGGAACAGGCCAACAAAGACTTTAGTGGGGATTTTGGAACCCATTGATAGTTGGAGTTCTGACATTTAATCGAGAGTGGCCAAAAGTTTTGCAAACCGAAAGCGGGATGGGGTCTGCTCGATATTCAATCTGACATCCACCGATCGCTCCTCATGCTCATCTTCATTCAAAATAATAACAGGGAGGAACGGGGCAAAGGGGTGCAACATCAATTTCCACACAAATCGAGCATAAGGAAGAGGGTCGAGTCTTTTCGTGACTTTATCCAAGAAAAGTAGCTTCCCACCCCACTAGCAATGTAGCTAAGACCTTCGACTGTCCAATAAGAGAGAGGAATGCCATGAAATTTTACCCAGACAGGGGCTTTAGAGCAAGCCTCTCTAGTAATGTCAATACCCTCCTTCCATTTCTTCAACAAGATTTGCTTGTTTGAGATATACCAGGGGCCCATAGCAAGGATGTTTTCGCGAGCTTCAGCTGAGTTGAATTTGAAAATGTAATACCCTTTTTCATGCAGGAGCACTTTAGATAAACCCATCGAGCCCCAAAGTTTTTGAACAATAGGCTCCACTACCTTGAAAGGGAGCTTTGAGTGAAGAAAATAGCCCACAAGGCTATTGCACCACAGGTCACGCCCTTTTTTAGTACCTCCATGAGGTCTAATGGAGAAAGGCCTTGACTTGGACGGGGAAAAAAAGTTAAAGTAGGCTTCCTAGGAGCATCATTCTAACAACCTCACTCCAAGAGGGCTTATCGGAGGAACAGGGGTTGTCAGTGAGGAGGCAACAACCTTAGCAGGAGTTGTAAGGAGGACAATCCAAAGTGTTGGGCTTCTCAAAGCAATCGAGTGGAGTTTGGCACATGAACAGGAAGAGCGGCATCCACATTAGCGAAAATATTAAATTGCAAAAAAAACTTTTGTCAAAAATATTGAGATCATTATCATCCCTATGCAGACACCGAGAGATTGAAAATTCATTTAACTCTTTAACGGAGAAACCATGGGCTACAAGAAAATCCAATAACTTTTGATTTTTACGCCTTTCATTTGCAAAAAATGAAAATCTATCCCGAGAGGAGAAATGTTGGGCAAGCCAGCTGAATATTTCCTTCATTTCGCCTATGCTCGAGGCCCATACGGTCGCCCCAATCACTATTGGCGCATTTGAGCCATCCGAATCCACAAAGAAGATCAAAAGGAGAGGGATGAGGAGCAAGTCTCATTCACCATCTTAGGAGAATTTGGGTTTGAAATCCCATAATCGGCAAAAAGACCACGGGAGACGCTAGACTCAGAGTTCCCAGCAGAGAGATGCGAGTGGTCGACCATGCTTAGAGATTAGGGAAGGAAAGGTTGCAAAGATGGCCGGAGCTGAAAGGAGAGAACTACCGGAAATGGCAAAAGGAGAAAACAGAAAAAATAGGTGAGGATGGAGAAAGTAGGTAGAGGAAGCGGGAAACCAAAAGGGGAAAGAAAAGGTTTATGAAAAGGTAACGGTAAGAATAGGACGGCAGAAAGGAAAGTTATGGGTATGGAAAAACCCACGGTTTTATAGAGAGAAGGGAGAGCATTTTGCCTACTTCGCCTGGGTCCGAACTTTTACATGAGAGAGCGAGAGGTATGAGTTTTTATGAGTGTTACGGAGTCTTGTGGTTATGGGAGAACGTAAGGATTCGCTCACATTGTCCAAAGGAGAGATCATTTAGCTCATGAGTGTCCAAAAAAGAAAGTTGGAGATGCAACTACAAGCAAGGGAGGTGGCAGCGGAGGTACGTTGGCTATTGCTGGACTAACGTCATCGAGCAGACCCACAACCAGAACCTTCAACATGACTGTGCAAGATGCGATGTAGTCAAAAGATGTTGTGTCAGGTATCATACCAATCAATGATATAAATGCACATGTGTTATTTGATTCGGGTGCTACTTGTTCATTTATATCTGATAATTTTTTAAACAGTTTAGGATTGCCTAGTGAATAGTTGAATTTCCCTTTGAACATATAAATTGCGAATAGGAGGTGATTCTCATTAAATTCAGTATATAAGAATTGTATGGTAAATATTAAGAGAAATATTATGACAGTAGATTTAATCCCGATTAAACTTGGGGAATTTGATGTTATATTGGGGATGGATTGACTATTCAATTATGGAGCAATAATTGATTGCCAAAAGAATGTGTAAACCTTATGACTCCGTCAAAGGTAGTTTTCTACGATAGCAAATCACCTAGACAAGCGAAGTTGTCTGGCGATTATGCAAGCTAAGAAGTTATTCAGACAAAGTTGTGTAGGATACTTAGCTTACATAGTCAATACTCAAAAGAAGAGTGTGAAACTGGAAGTGATACCAATTGTTAGGGATTTTGTGGACGTATTTCCAGATGATTTGTCATAAGTCTGAAACATAAATACACTAAATAAACAACAAGTCTTCATCACTTGTTAACCTTGCCCTTGCCTTTGCTAGTAAAAGGCTCGTCGGACCATTCGTTCTTAACTGTAATGTTATTATAATGCAAGAGTGAGCACGATTGCCCACAAGTATAATAATGTAACAACAATATAATAGTGGCCTATCTTAGTGGCAATTGTTATAGATTATGAGATTTTCATGGAAATTCCTATCTTAGTGGGTTATTTTTGAAATGGTCTATATCTGTTAATCTAAAGATTATTTTTCGACGGAAAAGTAATTGGAGCGTTTCTTATCTCTTTGAAACTCTGTTGGCAACATAAATATTGTTACAACAAAATTGTGTTGAATGAAATGGTAATATATTTTCTGAGCTATAAAAGGAACTAAGAACAGTGATGAAAATACAACACTTACAACACTACAATTAATTATTGCACTCATATACTTGAAAAACTACTTTATTATTCTTGGTGCAAAAATCCCAGTTGTTGTGCGATTATATCCAGATTATTTACCAGCTATTTTTGTGAGCCTAATATTGGTGATATCTCTCTTTTACAACTTGATCATTGCATTCATTAGTTGAGCCTTGCATTGTTAAATTGTTTATTTGCTTTGATCATTAGACCTCTATAATTGTAATCTTATATTTTTAAACTAAGTGTTGTCTAAAGGAATTTAATCCGTGGATTAAAGGTTGTTTACAAACAGGTTCAGGGAAGCATAAGTGCTTAAGGGTTGCATTGGTACATGAGGAGAAAGTGTGCTCAAGTGAATTATTGTAATTCAATTTGATAGAATATGTTTTGTAACAAAGGTCATTTAAAGAAATAAAAGTGAGTCTCCAATACTAGTTGGTATTGAACATGGACTAGGCTATTATTATAGAGGGTAATAAATGAACCACGTAAAAAAATCTTGGTGTTATTTTATTGCTTGCTTTACTTTAATATCTTTTAAGTTAGTTAAAATTCTTAATAATTAAAATTCAAATATTTTCATTTTAAGATATTTTGTTAACACCAAGTATTCACTTTAACTTATAAATTCATCAAAATATTTTCTTAAATTAAAAGTCAATTTCAGAGGCCATATTCATTCAAAGAAGTCGCATTCATTAATATAGTAGGCTATATTCGATAGTTTAGTTTAAAGTTTAAAATTGGTCATAGTTTGTTCTCACACTTATTCAACCCCCTTCTAAGTGTGTCATATCTGAATTTCATTTGGTATCGAGAGCTTGGCTCTACTTACTTGGTCTTAAAGGTGACTTGTAGGGAAAGATTCGACACGGCACGCTTAAGAACAACAATCAAGAAGGTCAATCAACCAATAGACCTCCTTTTCACATGGAGAATGTAAAATTACAACTTCGAAATTCAATGAGGATCTACCTTAAAAGAGATCCTTGGGTGGGTTGTGGAGAATGACCATTATTCCAAGAAAAGATGACGACACTCAAAAGACCTTGCTAGAGATGGACTCAACTGAAACTTTCATGGTTTCCTATGATTCAAAGGGCTATGAACACACTACTCGGTGGCATGGTACAATCTGAGATTGACAAAGTGTCCTCATGCAACATGCCTAAGGAAATTTGGGACACTCTAGTGGTGAGCCATGAAGGAACATCAAAAGTTCGAGAAGTTAAACTAAACATGCTTATGCATGATTATGAAATGTTCAAACTCGAGAAGGATGAAACTATAAAGATGGCTCAAGCAAGGTTTCTTGTTCTTCTAAACTCCTTAAAGCTATTGGACAAATCTATTCCACAAAGTTAGATTAACCGTATGTTACTTCGGGCTATGCCCAAGAGGTTTGCTTCTAAAATCACTACTCTTCAAGATTCCTCTACTATATCTACTATGGATACACTAACTCTTTTTGGTGAACTTGAGGAATATGAACATCAGTTAAAGAGGTATGACGATGAGGACGAAACTCCTCGAAGGAAGGTTTTAGCTCTTAATGCAGAAATGAAGAAGATCGTAATGATGATTTTGATGAAGAGATAGCCATAATGTCAAGAAGACTCAAAGGACTTCTACATAGGAAGAATAAACGGAAGAATATCTTTAACTCAAATAAAGGCAAAGGAAAGAAAACTGAGGAGACATGTTTTGAATGTGGTCGCCCAAGGCACATCAAGAAGGGCTGCTTTTCAACTAAAGAATAAAGGAAAAATAGGCTACAAGGATAATAAGAGAAACAAGGCACTGGTCACTTGGAGTGATGAAGAAGAATCTGAAGTTGAGGTTGACGCCAAGGATGAAATAGCTCAAGTATGCTTCATGGGAATAGAAGGTGAATCAAACGAGGTATCTAATTTTGAGTTTAATTCTTTGAAACAAGAAAATGATAAACTAAAAGAAAAGAATGCATATTTGAAAAACTTAGTAAATACATTAATGGGTGAAGTAGACTCTTTAATAGATGAAAAGAAAGATATTGAAAAGAAATCTACATGTAAAGAAGAAAATGTTTTGATAGCTAAAATTGATTATTTAGATAATTATAGCAAAATACTTTTCAATAAGGTAAATTCTTTGGATAATGAAATCCAAAAATTGACTAATGAACTAAAAATGAGAGATGTGTGTATTGACGCATTTAGTGATAAATCACCTGTTAAAACCTTTCCTAATAACGAACTTCAAAAAGAAATAGATTCACTAAAATCATCTCTTGCTAAATTCGTTTAAGGTGAAGAAAATTTGAATGTCATATTGGATAAACAAAGACATAGTTTTGAAAGACAAGGAATTGGTTATAATCCTATGCATAAAAAGGGTAATATGAAAATGCTAAAATCAAAATTACGTTTTAAATTAAATTATTGTTCACCCTTCACAACGTGTAGAAATTGTGGCATTAAAGGTCATTTGGACATAAACCGCTTTAAGAAAAATAAGATTAAAAGGTGCAGGTTAAAAAGGATGATTTACCAAGAATAACATAAAAGGACCCAAAAGATGTGGGTACCAAAAGGATGAATTATTTTTTCTTGATGTATATCTCAAGGCAAGAGTTCCATATCAAAATGGATTCTTGATAGTGGATGCTCACGTCACATGACCGTGACAAGACAAAGTTCGTGGAGCTAAAAATCAAGAAGAAAAATGGTATAGTTACATTTGGAGATGATCGAACTCATGAGATAATCGGAAAAGGTAAAATAGGAAATGGTAAGGTAAATATTGATAATGTACACCTTGTTAATGGAATTGAATTTAATCTTATTAGTATCATTCAATTAATGGATAATTAGCACCAAGTTGGTTTTGATAAAGAAAAATGCACTATTTCTCATGGTACTAACAATGTTACTCTAGTTACACAAAGAGAAGGAAATATATATACTATTGATTTTGAGCAACATGATGAAGAATTATGTCTTGCATCTGTACAAGATGAAGCTAATTTTTGGCACAAGAGGATGGGACATGCTCACATGGATTTAATCAAGAAATTATCCTCAAAGAATCTTGTCAAAGGGTTGCCGAAAATAAAGTATGAAAAGAAGGGAATTTGTGTTCCTTGTCAACTCGGGAAACAAGTAAGAACATCATTTACGACAAACAACATGGTATCTTATTCTTCTGCCTTTTACAACTACTTCATCTTCATCTATTTGGACCAGAAAGACATCCTAGTATAAATGGTAAGTTTTATGCGTTTGTAATAGTAGATGATTTTTCTAGATACACATGGGTATTATTTTTGAGAACTAAAGATGAAGCATTTAAGGAGTTTGAAAAATTAATAAGAAACTTAGAAACAAAATATAATCTCAAACTTATAAAAATAAGAAGTGATCATGGTAATCTGAATTTCAAAAAGACTTTATAATATTTTGTGATCAAAAGGGAATCACCATGAATTTTTAGCCCTAGAACACCTCAACAAAATGGAGTTGTAGAAAGAAAGAACAGGACATTACAAGAAATCGCTAGAAACTTATTACAAGAAAGTAAACTTCCTAAAAGTTTTGGGCCAAAAGTCAGAAACACTTCTTGTTATGTCTTGAATAGAGTACTTATTCGTCCAATCATTTTGAAGACACCTTATGAACTGTTAAATAATAAGATTCCTAATATAAGTTATTTCAAAGTTTTTGGATCTAAATATTTTATTCTAAATACTAGTGATAACCTAGGAAAATTTGATGCTAAATATTATGAAGGAATTTTCATTGGGTATTCACAGAATAGTAAAGCATATCGTGTATTCAATATTAACAAGTTGAGTGTTGAAGAATCTGCTCATATAACTTTTAATGAAACTCACAACGATCTTCCAAAATAAAGAGATGAGGATGCAATGAATTTGGAGATCTTAGTGAATCCAAAGACACCGAAAAATCAATTCACCAATCAAATGGACAAATCCAAAGAAGGTGAATTGGAAAACCCACAAGAAGTGGAACAAAGAACAACACAAAAGTCCGAAAATTGATATCTCTCAACAAGAAGAAATACATGATGTGCAAATGCCAAAGATCAGAAAATATCTCAAAACCATCCACCGAAACATCATTGGAGATATAAACAAAGGAATCACTACAAGGAGAGGATTACAAAATCAATGTGCTTTTTCTACATTTTATCACAAGTTGAACCAAAGAATGCGAAGGAAGCTATCCTCGATAAAAGTCGGCTAATGGAAATGCAGGAAGAACTCCAGCAATTTGAACGATGTCAAGCCCGGGAACTAATGCCCCCTCCTCAAGATGTTTCTATCATTGGAACAAAATGGGTATTCAAGAATAAACTCGATGAGCATGGAACTATTACTCGTAACAAAGAAAGACTAGTAGCTCGTAGATACAATCAACAAGAAGGGATAGATTCTGAAAAGACTTATGCTCCAGCCATAGACTAGAGTCCATCTCAAGCATCTTGTTAGCATTTGCATGTTACAAGAAGTTCACACTCTATCAAATGGACGAAAAGAGCGCCTTTCTCAACGGATACATCAATGAAGAAGTATATGCAAAACAACCTCCTCAATTTGAACATGAGAAGTATCCAAACCAAGTTTACAAGCTCAAGAAAGATCTTTATGGATTAAAGCAGGCTCCAAGGGCTTGGTACGAAAGGTTGAGTAAGTATTTACTTTCAAATGGTTTTACTAGAGAAAAATTGATTCTACATTATTTATAAAGCATGAAAATAAAGATATTATTATTGTACAAATATATGTAGATGATATAATTTTTGGTTCTACTATTGATTTCCTTTGTGAGTGGTTTTCTAAGTGCATGCACAAGGAGTTTGATATGAGTCTAATGGGAGAACTTAACTACTTTTTGGGACTTCAAATCAAGCAAACAAAGGAAGGTATATATGTCCATCAAACCAAATATACAAAAGAGCTGCTTAAAAGGTTTGGTTTTGAAGGATCAAATTTAAAGGGTACACCAATGAGCACTTTAATAAAGCTTACGACTGACAAAAAAGGTATAGATGTGGAAGTAACTAAATATCGAGGTATGATTGGATGCTTATTATATTTAACTGCATCTAGACCAAATATTATGTATAGTGTTTGTTTATGTGCACGTTTTCAAGCAAAACCTAAATAATCTCATTTACAAGTCATTAAATGAATTTTTAAATATTTAAGTGGTACAATCAATTTGGGATTATTTTATCCAATCTACAATCATTTTGAACTAATAGGTTATTCGGATGCGATCTATGCGGGATGTCAAAGTGATAGAAAAAGTACCAATGGTGGTGCTTACACATTTTAGGTCACAGCCTTTGTTACGTGGCATAGTAAAAGTAGACTTCAAAGGGCTTTATCAACCACTTGTGTGGGTAAATATCTAGTCTATAGGGAGTTGTTGCTCTCAAATTTTATGGTTAAAACAAACTTTATGTGATTTTGATATTTTATGTGATAGTGTGCCTATTTACTGTGATAGTTCTAGTACTATTGACATTTCAAGAAATCCTGTTTTGCATTCTCGCACAAAACACAGAGGTTCGACATCATTTTTTAAGGATAATATTTCAAAAGGATTAATAAAATTAATTTTTATTCCTACAGAAAAACAATTAGCTGACATTTTTACTAAACCATTAAGTGAAGAAAGGATTTGCATGTTAAGAAGAGAAGTTGGAATGTGCATGGTATAATATGATCACGTACTAAAATACTCCATGCATAAAATATCTCATATTTACAGTCTATCTGCATGTTATTATTTTAAATGTGTTATGTTGCTCAATATTATCTGTACATAACCGAAGACTAAGGGAGACGTATCTGCTTTGGCACAATTTGCGGTAACTATAATTATGGGTTTTGAAATTTGAAAAGATAGGAGCTGAAAAGAGTTCTTGTTCTCAAGGAAGTCTGTTCGGCGTCTGACTCTTCTCTCTTAAAAACACAGTATGCATTTTTTCTTTTCTCACACATGCATTACTAAATTTCTCCAGTGTTCCTCAAGTCCTCTAAACTCCACAGCGATAATGAAAACTCGGGCAAACAAGCGTTCCTCCGGTATAGCGCTCAAAGAAGAACATCATCCGCGATCTCCTTATACCACACGATCACCGAAGAAGTCCAAAATACAATCTCACCAGCCATCTATCTGTTCATGTCTCGTCCGATGATTCCGATGAGTCTATTTCAAGCTTCTCTTTCTTACAAAAATCCCCTCAATCTCCTGGTTCGGAGCCTCCTCCTTCTCAACTAGATTCACCGACAAATCTGGTAAACCCTTTCTCTACTATTTTTGATTTGCCAAAAATTTTCTTGAGGGGTCATGGTTTCGAAGATCGTTTTAAGACTTATATTGCTACTAAACAGTTTGTTTATGAGAAAATTTTGGATTTGTTTTATTTTAAAAACTCATCTTTGGAAAAACTCTTCATGTCTTGTGGTATTTCTGCTATGCTTTTTCCCCCAACTAGGGCTTATCCCCGTTTGATACAACAATTTTACACAAATTTGGCATGTAATGGGGATTGTTATACATCTTTTGTGAAGGGAAGTCTCTATTTTTCACAATGGTAGACTTTGGGAGTATTTTAATATTCCTTCGTCCAATCTTGTTGTCATTTACTCTTAAGAAGCGTTTGCCGCCAATATACCCTTTCCTCCTCTTGAACAACTTCATATAGTGATGGATGATTCATCTTTGGTAACTTTGTTTACTCCTAAAATCTGTTGATGTCTGGCCACTTGCATGTGTTTTGCACAAAATCCTTCGGTATAATCAGTTTCCACGAGTAGGTGGTGGAGCAGATTTCACTTACCAAGATTTGGTTGTTATTGCAATGGTTTTAAAAGGAGTCAGTTTTAATTGTTCTCTTATGATGTTGTCCCACATGATGAGTTGTATTCGCCAAACTAAAAAGTGTTTGCCTTATGGTTTGTTTTTGACAATGATGTTTCAGCATTTCAAACTCTATCTCGATGATGAAATTGTGGTATCCCACAATGAATTTATTAATTCTGCTAATCTCAAACAGCCTCATATTTCTTTTGTTGATGGTTCATTTGTACGTCTTATTTCTGAACCTCTTCCTACTCCACCAAGTGTTATTTCATCTGATCATGCTTCTTCAGTTTCATCTCAAGCAGTAATTGATATGTTGAATCAAATTCTAAAAATCAAGAACTTATGCTTTCTGATATTGTTGACGATAATCAAAGAATTTCGGTTTTAAAAAAAGGGAACCTACCTATATGGGCAAATGATTTGACCAAATGTTTTTCACAAATTGAGGATGAATTCATCGATCTACAAGCTGGTTTTGAATTACATACTATAGCTATGGTTGAATCTTTACACCAAAAGATCAATAGAAATTCGTGTCAACTTAGTCAAGAACTAAAATTTGTAAGTTATCAGGTTGGTGAATTTGCTGTTTTCATGACTCATCGTATGAATGATGTTGGTAGAAGGTTACATTTTGATAGAATGAACTCTCCAATTCCTGAGTGGCCTCGTTGTAATTGGATGGCCGAATACATTGGGGATTTCCTTGACTTTCCTCTACCCAATGAAACCTTTATTCCTCGTCCTCCTAGGTTTGCTCATGCCTTCTCTATAGAAGAAAGGATTCTTCGTGTTCTCCATCGTCCCTATTTCACTAATCGTCCTCTACCTGTGATTCACATCGATGATATTGATATCTGACGATCTTTTTTGTGATGACAAAGGGAGAGACAAGCTGGGAAGGTTGCTGGTGAAGGTTGCTGGTTGATGGTTGCTGGAAGACATTTTTTTACTGTTTTTGATTTTATGTTTTTATGTTTAAAACGATTTGGTTGATACCAAGTGTTTAAGTTTTTATGGTATGTTTTAAAACAATATGGCTGGAGCCAGTATTAGATAATATGATTTCTATATTTGTGCTATATTTGGTGATTCTAGCTAACAAATTTGCAGATAAAAGGCATTGTGAAAATTAGTTTGATTATGTTTGATTCTTCTGAAATTTTTAATATGCATGAATTCGGGGGGAGTTATAATTTTTGGTGTTGTCATCATCAAAAAAGGGGAGAATGTTGGTTTGTTAATATTCTAACCTTTTTTGTTTTGATGATGACTTGATTATATGGACTAATTTGTTTATTGTGAAATTTCAGGAAATCGATGAAAGAATTATTGTCAAAAGGCTTTGAAGATTTGAGTCTTAAGAAAAATATGTAAGGTCATTGCAAATACTTAATTTTTCAATACAAGGCTCTCTAGGACATGATATTTGTGCATTAAAATATGATTAAATATTTTTGCATGCCTAAGAATTTTATGCTAACTTGTTATTACATGATTTATTTTAGTTGGTTAGTATTTATGTATTATGGATGCGTAAAATTAATATGATAATTATTGTCTAGATTAATTAAATTATATTGCATGTGTTATAAAAGAGTTCTGATTCTATAACACGTGTGTAATTTTTTGGAAACACAAAAGCTTGTGGCGGTAAAGATGTGATCATTATCTGTTGGTTGGATTAAATGCCTAAGTCTTGGAAATATAAGATAATGATTATCCTGGAGAGTTGTGTGATGTTACACTTTCTTATATTTACAAAACTAACACTCCATTATCTTTTGAAAGGCGTTATGATATCTCTTAAACACTTGTTGTAAGAGTCTGCAATTGTTATAAATTATGAGATTTTCACGGAAATTCCTATCTTAGTGGGTTATTTTTAAAATGGTCTATATCTCAGAATCTAAAGATTATTTTCCAACGGAAAAGTAATTGGAGCGCGTTCCTATCTCTTTGAAACTCTGTTGGCAACGTAAATATTGTTACAACAAAATTGTGTTGAATGAAACGGTAATATATTTTTTGAGCTATAAAAGGAACTAAGAACAATGATGAAAATACAACACTTACAACACTAGAATTAATTATTGCACTCATATACTTGAAAAGCTACTTTATTATTCTTGGTGCAAAAATCCCAGCTGTTGTGCGATTATATCCAGATTATTTATCAGCTATTTTCATGAGCCTAATATTTATTAGTGATATCTCTCTTTTACTTGATCATCATTAGTTGAGCCTTGCATTGTTAAATTATTTATTTTCTTTGATCATTAGACCTCTATAATTGTAATCTTATATTTTTAGACTAAGTGTTGTCTAAAGGAATTTAATCCGAATTGGATTAAGGGTTGTTTACAAAACAGAGTTCGAGGAAGCATAGGTGTTTAAGGGTGCATTGGTGCATGAGGAGCAAGTGTGCTCAAGTGAATTATTGTAATTCAATTTGATAGAATACATTTTTGTAACAAAGGTCATTTAAAGAAATAAAGTGAGTCTCAATACTAGTTGGTATTGGAGTGGACTAAACTATTATTATAGAGGTAATAAATGAACCACGTAAAAAATCTTGGTGTTATTTTATTGCTTGCTTTACTTTAATATCTTTTAAGTTAGTTAAAATTCTTAATAATTAAAATTCAAATATTTTCATTTTAAGATATTTTGTTAACACCAAAGTATTCACTTTAACTTATAAATTCATCAAAATATTTTCTTAAATTAAAAGTCAATTCGGTGAGGCCATATTCATTCAAAGAAGTTTGCATTCATTAATATAGTAGGCTATATTCGATAATTTAGTTTAAAGTTAAAATTGGTCATAGTTTGTTCTCACACTTATTTAAACCCCCCTTTTAAGTGTGTCATATCCGAATTTCATAAAGGTTGAAGAAAGATTACTTGAACGTAAATGTAAAACAATGCGATAAACTTAACCAATGTTAAACAAATCTAATGAACGATTGGATTGAGAAGAAGGATAAGATACGTTAGGAACCATACATGATTGATTGTGACCTAATTTGGAATGTTACATGATTATGTATTGTACAAACCTTAAAGACTCAAAAGGAAAAGTATATAATCTATAGAAGACGTTTAAGTCAAGTGTTTTAACCCTTGTCTATGTTCCTTCTGGACAAGCTTTGTGATTCATGTATCTTGCACATGAATTGATGCATAATGAGGTCGAAGCCAATTCCTTCGGCTAGACTTAATATATTTAGTGGATTTCTTATAATCTATCGAAATGTTATCAATGTTGCTATCTTTTGCCAAACTATTGTGGTATGGATTTCAAAGAAAGACTGAGTATGAATAAACAAACATTTTGTCATCAAACGACAGGCACGTGAGGTTGCCAAAATGCTCAAGGTTGTCATCAAAATGCATTGTGAAATGTTTTAAAGGAAAAGAAGTGCTATTTTGATTTATCTATAGTACTTCATAACTATTGCTTCAATTATAGAAGATATGCGATTTGTATGATTCAAGCATGTTGTTTAATAAAATTATCATACTTGCTGAGCTAGTTATGCTCACTCTTGCTTGAACCATATGAATGCAACTAAGATTGAACGTGTGACAACCCAGAAAATCGGATTGTCCGAAATTTAAGATTTAAAGAATTAGTTATTAATAAAATGAATTTTTATTAATACTATTCTATGTTATGTGTTTATTAATCATTCTAGAACCTAGGATGATTATTAATCGGGAGGATTCTGGCTACGAGCTAGACTAAACGAGTAAGAATTTTCAAGCGCGAAAATAAAATTTTTCCGGGAATAAAATATTTCTGGGGAAAAAGATGAAATAGGCACTATTCACCCAATAAAATCCTAAGGGTTAGGGTTTGAATAACCTAAGCCTTTCCGAGAGTTCGGTATATCAAAATGACATTCCGTCGAAAGATTTGACAATATTATATCGTGAAAAGTTAAGTAAGGCCGATAAATGTTTTTCTCGAAAAACGTGTAGAAATTGGACAAAATAAAAACGACGAAAAGTACTATTATGTACTCTTCATTAATTTAACTACGTTAGGGGAAAACGTGAAGGAAAACGCTTATCGTGAAAAAGTGTATTTTAGTTTTTTGGAGATCCGAAGAATGCGTAAAAGTTAATCGGTAAAGGAAAGACGAAATATCCAAAAATATTTGGCTTCCGAGAATCGCAGTTTTTAAAACTATCGGACGAAACCCAAAAGACGGAAGCACAAAGCTTCCAAGGGAAGCAACATGAATAGTAAGGAGGTGGGAATAGTAAGGAGGTATGAATAGTAAGATGGTTTAGCCAAATGACCAAAATGCCCCTAGCCTTGAAAATTTATATAATGAAAATGTTAGTTGATTCTTTTCAAAATCAACCAACACTTTGGAAGAAAGAGAGAGTTTGAGAGCTTGGAGAATAAGAAGAAGGAAGATATTGAGCATGAAGGCTCAGATCGAAGAGGATCGTGAAATAGAAAAGCTAGCGAATCGTCGACTTTATCTAAAAGGAAGAAAAATAAGGAAGAAAGGTAATCCGAAACCTAACTTCTAAGGTAGTTTTTCTTTAAGTTTTTATGTTTAAAACATAGATTAATGAGAATAAGAAGTAAATGATGTTAGGAATGATTTCATATGGTTGAAATCATTGAGAAAAGAAGAAATAAGAATTAAAAATTTATTTTATAAATTTCTTAAGGAAGTATAAGATTAAGTAATGAATTTGAAGCGATCCAAATGAATCATATGAATGATTAAATTGAAATAAGTAAGGAATGATGTTTTATAACATTTAATTCCAAGAAAAAGTGAAATCGTAATCAAAATATCGATTAAAAACGAAGAACGAACGAAGAACGCGAAGAACACGTGAAGAACACGAAGAACGTTATTGATGGACAAATTTAAAACCATCGTAGTGTAATTATTGTTTATGGACAAGTTTAAAACCATCATGTATAAGTTAGATGCTTATTGCTTGGTTAGGAGCGGTAGAAACATTCATGAAGAATGGATTAAAATTGAGCTATAACGAAGTTATGGCGACAATTTCGTAAAAGACGAACGAGAAATAGAAAGTTAGTAAATGAACCCGATCGTGTAGGGTTTCATAAGAATGTAAGAGAATGTAGAAAACATGAGTCATGGACTCAAGAATGAATGAATTCTGAGTTTGGATGACCGAATTACGGAGGAACGAACGAAGAACGTTAAAAACGTAAAATGGACAAAGGGTGAAGAAATAAGCTAATAGAATGGCATGTTAATGGATTCAGAACGAAGTTTTGTCTGAGGGGGATTGAAGTACATAAGATAAGGAAGATAATGGCTTTGGAATGATCTCGTTTCGAGTTATAATGAAGAAGTTATGAGATCGGGAAGTAAGCGTCTCAAAATGGATTCAAGACTTAGAAAATTTTTCAAGGACTAAGGCTCGGCGCCACAGCCGCAAGCGATCATTGGAGGGCGGACACCGCAGCACCAGCCCCGACAGTTGGACACTGCAGAGTGGCGCTGCAGCATGAGTGATAAAGAAGGAACCGTGGCGCAGACACCGGTGTAGGGAAGTGTACCGAAAGCTAATGAACGTGTAGTTCATCAAATGTAACACTTAATCAAGTGTTTTAAACCTTTAATGAAGGTTGAATGGAAAGATTAAACGAGATTAAAAGATAAAGAATGTGAACGCGGTTCTGAAACCGATATTCGGGGACCGTAGTCACGATAAGCGAACGTGAGGGATTGCTATGATGGTGATTCCTTAAACGTTGATTGAAGAGGGTAATGAATAACATTTCGATGTTATGTGGTGGTAATGAGAGATAAGTGTAAAGCTTATAGACGATTTGAATGCAACGCAGTTGCGTTGAATGATCGGTCTTAGCATACAACGAACCGTATAAGCTTTGACATTAAGGAAGACTAACGAATAGTATTAAGAAATCCGTAGCGAACGGTAAGAAGATTAATGGAAGCCGATCGTGATTCGGATGGAGAATGTTATAATGAAATGTAAGCGTTGAACACTTTAACCAACGTGAAGGTTGAGTGTACATAAATATTAAGCAGACGTAACCTACACCCCGTATGGGTTTGGCCGTAAGATAATAAAGACCAATGATTAAACCATGAATGGTGAAGAAGTCAATTAAAGACAACATATAACGAAAGAAGCCGAGTTAATGATTAACTTGAATGATCGCTTACGAGTATACCAAAGACCGTATGACTTGGACGATAGAGAATAAATCTTGAGGTATGTCATTTAGTTGCCAAAAAGCCATAAGGACTGTGAAATTAACTTAACAAACATTATAGTTTAATGATTCGGATAAGTTAAGATAAGTTAGGTTGTAGTGCAATCATAACCTTTGATGGTTGACATATGGGAGTTGGGCTAAACAATTCCTTCAGAGAGCGAAGGTATATACAAAACTGGCAACCGATCTAACTTACTGTGATGGCAGTGTAGATGAACAGGAACTTGTTTGTTGGTTGTTTGTGGGAAACCACTCAGAGTACCATATGAACTACTAGCAGAGATGCGATGTGTGCTGAGTCCTAGAGAAGATATAAGAAGAAGATAAGAATGCAAATCATCAAAGATGATGATGAACGTAATTAGTAAGACATCTCCGTATGTCATTAAGCCGTAGAACGGTAAAGGAAGTGTCGCGTAAACTTAGGTTGAAAGAATGCGAACCCTAAAAAGTAAAGTTAAGTAAACCAATGCATAAGTCAAATATGAACACTTCGGTGTTTCTATGATATGAACTGTTCTGTGATTGAACTTCTTAATAAGAGAACGTTCTATTTATACATGAACCGTTATTGTTAAGTCAGTGCTATTGATTCTAGCCAGACAGAATGTGTATGAAAGAGAGTTGTGACACCCCAAAACAGTATACATCACCCATCTTGAGTGCCAAATACATGGTATAAAATTCAAATACAACTTAATAATACAACTATGCGTGTAAAATACGACAAAACATAAACCGAGAGTTTTAATACTGAATATTATCTTCTAGAGCGGTATTCAACTCAAATGGAGTTCTCAATACATTTATTATCACACTATTTCATAGAATAGTGGGACTACTAATGCTATCATACGACCGAATCACTCCGTTCCCATTAGTCCCGTCTACGTTCTCATTTCTCAAGAGGACAATGAAAGCAAAAGGGTGAGCTGAAAGCAACTAGGAAAAATTTGGAAACATCAAGTTTAAGAATAAATAATCCATTAGAAGAGTCAGTAGAATAAAATCTATCTTCTATGATTTTAAAGGTTTTTCATCACTTTTATCATTTGAGACTTAGCTGGATAAATAATCCATCATCGAATCACCCCTAATTAATTTTTTTATTTACCACAAATTATCCATGGAAGGATATAAATGCCCCAAAAAATTTGGAATTAAATTTTTTTTTGATTATATGGATTAAATGAATTTAAATAATTATTTATATGACCTAATTGAAGGTTGTTCATAACGTCATAACGTCATAGTATTTTGGCTACGTGGTAGAATTAAAGTGTTTGAATTTCCATGACAAAAATAAAAACTTTTCTAAGAAATTTTTTTAAAAACACTATTCACATTTACTACTCGAAATTATTTTTGAACTTGAGAAATACGTAATGATAGAATATCAAGGTGAGATGGAATATCTAATAATATTTTATTTATGGCAAACGCATTTTTTTCTTTGCGGACTTAAAACCTAACGATTAGGAAAAGTGATTTCCGAGAAGGAAATGAAATGTGTATGATGAATTAAAGCGATGTTCGTATAATACGTAGGTATTGTACGAAGTAATGAATATGAGTATGATACGAGGTATTATACGAATATGCATGCATGAATGATGGTATGATCGTATATGAATAAGTATCTGAAGGGGAATACGAGATTAATATGTAAATTATACGTTATGAGACTTTAAGCAAAATGTATTGGACTTGTAGGATTTGTTAGGAATTATACAATCCCAAGTATAGGAATGATAAAGCCCAAAGGTAGAATGGATGAGTCCAATTAGAATTGGAATGATAAGACCCAAAGGTAGGAATGGATGAGTCCAATTAGAATTAAAGTTTAAGGTTCAAGGTTGTTTAATTGCAAGCCCAAGTATAAGTTAAGCTAAAAGCCCAAAGTAAGAACATATGGGTTATTGGATGGTTTAAACCCATGTGGAAATGAACCATGGATGATCCAAAGTAGTGAGCAAGTAAACTTAATGGCTAAGTAAGTGTGGTGAACAAGAAGACTTAATGGCCAAGTGTTGTGGGGAGCAAGTTAACTTGGTGGTTAAGAATGGAATAGTAAGGAGGTGGAGTTAAGGAGGTGGGACTGGTTTATTGACCATTATACCCTAATCTAGCAACTCCTATAAATACCAAGCTTAAGATTTCATTTGTTGCTTGTTAAAATTTCATCCAACAACTTCTCTTATAAAGCAACTTATTGGTTAAAAAGAATAAGCACTTATAAGTTAAACTTTAATTGTGAGATTTTCAAGAAGCAAGAAGGAGATTAAAGCTTAACCAAGGAATTATCAAGGGTAAGAACTTAAACCATGAAACTCTTTCTCTTCATTTGATAGAGAAGTGGGTAGTGTGGTAGAACATGTATGCTAAGAAGAAGTAAGAATGATCAATAAAATGACTTAAGTATTAATAAGACGTGAATAAGTTATTTTGTAAGATAAACAATAAATGAAGTTATGAACTTAAGAAGAACTTGTAAGACCTTGTAACATGTTTACATTAATGAAATTGATATGATAATAAGAAGCAAGGATGATGGTTAAAAGATTTAATCTATGATAAGTCAGGCAAAGTGAAATCATAAGTAGTTCAAACTTTTACAAGTTATAGACTTATGAAGAACAAGTAATAACTTATCATGCTTATAAGTTAATGAAGTATGTATGTCAAGATGTTAATATGATGGATTGAATCCATTTGAAGCGATGAACAAATCATAAGAAATAAAAGTTAAGGCGAATTCACGAGTTTGGACGATAATCGTCGAATTCATAAAATCTCGGAATGAAAGTCAAATTTTGATATTGAGCTTGGAAACATTAGTTTTTAGTGGAGAGAAGTCTTATTTGGCATTATAGAGTTGTGGACTCAAAAAATGACCAGATTCGACTTAGAAACGAAGAAAAGCGAAGCGTTGAGCGTTCACTGAACGTTTATGCGTTTTCGTTAAAATGGACTAATAGGTGAATTTTAGCAAAAATAAATTCAAATAGATAAAATTCTTGCATGAACACGTAGAGTATGTAATTTTTGAAACCGTAGGCTTTTGAACAGAGCCAATTCGGACTTATAACGAAGAAGTTATGAGCCCTTGAATCTCACATAAAAAATTATCATCAAATTTTTCTAGAATTTGAAGTCATAAGCATGCCAGCCAGACCAAGCTCTCTATATGTTGTGCAAGCATTGCTTGTACGGGCAAAAAGGGTTAGCATCTGCCAGTCGTTGCGTCATTGCTGCCCACTCGTAGGCATAAGTCTCATCATAGCAAGTGGAGACATGTGATGATGGAGAATTCTTGAAAAGTGGCGCATGGCATAGCCACCACTAGTACAAAAGGATGCCATGCATGTGGCATTGCGTGACATCATAATTTTGTTAACAAAGTTGTTTGTGAACCTAATGGTTTGCAAGACAAGTATGAGACATGTAATTACTGAATGAACATGATAAAAAAACCTTTCCTAAATCACTTTTATAGTGATGACTTAGGAATTTAATGTTGTTTAACGAGTAGTTAAACGACGAACGAAAAGTATAAGAACATGAACTGTATTCAATAATGATGATAACTATAAGTTGAGAGTTACAACTAAATGTTGGTAAGTAATACGTGAACGTGAATAGTATGCAATAAAGTGTACTTAACCAATGATGATTAAGTCTCGGATAGTAACGTAGGAACGGTAGTAAGCCGTGATGAAGGATGATTAACTCGAAACGAGTTGTATTAATGAAATAATTTTAGTTAAGTTATAGAAGAGAAAGAAGTTGGTAAGAATGATGTAAGTTATAATAGTGGCCGAACCAATAATAACAAATCTAATACATGATTAGATTGAGAAGAGGGTAAGATTCATTAGGAACCATGTATGTTCATTCATGACCTAATGTGGGATGTTATGTGGTTATGTGTTGTAGAGATTGTAAAGACTCAAAGGAAAAGTTATTATATTGTAGCGAACGTTTGAAGGCAAGTTTTTCTTATCGCATCTCTAACCTTCGTGTTAGCCATGTTTTCTCGTGATTCATGTTATGAGATGCATGAATGATTTTAAAGAAAATTCGATGCCGCTTTTAACTCGGCTAGACTAATCTTGAAGATTGATTGATTTATTTACAAGTCTTTCAATATAGAATTGCTAACGCTTATCTATGATAATTGTTTGATGCGGATTCAAGGTAAGCTTCGAGTATGAATAAACAAATGTATTTTCATCGATTATTCGATGGGCACGCGAGGTTGCCAAAACTTAAACGTATACACGTTTAATGAATGTAGTGTTGATCAACATAGAGTACTATGGGCTGATCACCCAGAAGTGCTCGTAAGATATGCCGGACTTACAGACTTAGTGTCGGGTTGTCCTTTTCAAAGAAATTATGAACTGCTCATGGTCTTGAGCCAGAATTGATGTTTTACTGAATATTGTCATTGTAAAATGTTTTGAAGGAAAAGAAGTGCTATTTTGAATTATCGATAGTACTTCATAACTATTGTTCAGTTATTGAAGATATATGATTCCTATGTTTCAAGCATGTCATTTAAAAGAAATTGTTGTTCTTGTTGAGCTTGTTATGCTCACTCTTACTTGAACCATATGAATGCAACTAGGACCAAACGAACCGAGGGATCCGATAAGGATAAAGGCAAGATGAAGATGAAAGATTAGTTTACCTTGTAATAAACTAGTAAGTTGTATATATTATAGTATGATGAACAAAGAATGTAATGGTTTTAGAACACAGGAGCGGGATGTAATATTATTAATGTAATAAAAATGTCGTTGAGATGCACATTTTGATGTCATTTCAATAGAATGAATGTATAGTTATAAATACCGTGTAGCACCATCTGTCGGGTTGGAAGATACCCGGATTTGGGGCGTCATGAGTTGGTATCAAAGCATTAGGTTATAAAACTTAAGGGGGAAGAACCTTAGGCTAATAACCTCGTTAAGGAAGGAAAAGTCCAAGGAAGTAGTAAATGCGAGTCGAATGAGTTAATAAGGTATTGAGGAAACTCGATGATCGAAAGATTTAAAAGATGGAAAGTAACCTAAAAAAAATTAAATGTGATTGGTGCTTATACTATTGTATGTTATGTACTAATCAACATGTTATATATTTTGTAGGATGTCGAACGATAGCTTGATGTATAGAGATATACACATGGTGAGCGAAGAAATTGTGAAACAGTAGAGAGCACATACCTATGCCAATTGGCGAGGTACCATTAGTGATTCTAGAGGAGATGGAGACGGTGGAGTACTTTTTCTCTCGAGGAGGACTACTCAGGGGAGATATGGATATAACATCATATCTTAATATGATGAGCAATGAGGAGGAAGTAATGGAGATAACGCTCGGTTGATGCGGTGGTACCTACCTCAGAGTCATCATCCCGGATGCAATGAGAGCATTGTATCTGGCGATTATATTGACAGAATGTGCAATCGAAATGCAGGTTGTGCGAGAATCGAAATGAAGAGATTAGTGCTCTTTATGTAGCGAAGGAGTCTGCAGGCAGATTTTTGAGTCCGAGCATGTTGAGAAGGTGCTCATGATATAAATAAGGCTAGGGATTATATGAGCGAGGTGGTAGAGCTTAGAAGAACTGGAGGAGAAGGATGGAAGATAGCACGGATGTCTTACATCCATAAGAGTGCTCATAAGGATTTCAAGTGAAAGTTGCTTGTTATTCCATAGAGTCGGCGAGACTCGACATACTATTAGTCGGGATCTTGTGCGAAGATTTTGAATTTTGAATGAGAAACACGAGGGATGTTGTTATGCATTATTAAAAGCTAGAGTTATAAATATGTGTGTAGTGACGTAAAACCTCTCTTTTGAATAATAGGGTAGTCTTTTTGTAAATCCCAACTTTTGAGAAGTTCAATTGTGAGATAGAAATGGAATAGCCTTTTGGCTATGGAAGCAAATTGTAAATAGTTTTGACTATGAAGAAGCATATAAATATAATGAAGTTTTCATTTAATATGCTTTGTGATGATATGAGTTGTTATGTGATGAATAAATAAAGAAGTAAGTAAATAAATAATAATGAAATTTATTGATTTAATTAGCCAATGTGGTCAAGAAGAAGACAATGTAATTAGGAAGCGGAATCACGTAATGAAAATCAAAGGGGGGGGGGGGTCAAAACAACCCTATGCAAGAGTTCGTTAAGTTATTAACGGCTGCATTTAACCAAATCGGGGGTAGGATAACCGCGGAACCTAGGGTAGCCAGAACGACTACCTTTAAAAGAATTTAAAAGCATAGGTCCGCCGAAGTTCAAAGGAACGACGGACCCAATAGAGGCCCAGACATGGGTAAAGGAAATAGAGAAGGCGTTTGTTATTACAAACGTAGGTGAGGTGCAAAAGACTTCTTTTGCGACTTACTTGATGAAAGGAAAAGCCAACTTTTGGTGGGAGGCTCACCAGGGTGGGGCTAGAACCGATGCGGTAGCATGGGAACAGTTCAAGAAGGTTTTCCTCTAGAATTATTTCCCTACAAACATACAAAGGAGGATGGAGATTATGTTCTTAGAACTTAAGCAAAGGGACATAACGGTTCCCCAATATGCGGCCAAATTCAATGAATTGGCAAAGTTTGCTCCACATCAAGTGGACACTGAGGAGAGGAAGGCTTGTAGGTTTGAGCAGGGCCTGAAACCCTGGCTCTATATTAGAATTACTGTGTTCCAGAGTGCATCCTATGGGACCATTCTGGAGAAAGTGATTATAGCGGAGGGTGGTAGTGAGGTGTTAACCTAATACCACAAAGAGAGAAAAGATAAGAACAAGGAAGAGGGAGGAACTAAGGTAGAGAATGTTAGTGGTAGTGGAAGTATGCCAAAAAAAAAGAATTTTAACTCTAGGAATACCGGGAGTGGGACAAAGGATCCTAAGCGTAGGATTGAAGCATATGACATGTGGAAAGACTCATTTAGGAGTCATGTCTAAAGGGAAATTGGTTTGTTATAATTGTGGATGGGAGGGTCATATATGTTACCCAATTGTCCTAATCTAAAGAAAAACTATGGTTGTTTTTGTATGTGGGTCGTTGGACCACATGGCAAGAAATTGCCCAAAGAAGGGGTTGGAGGAAAAAAGGTGTTAGTAGTGGTAAGTTAGCCATGATGCACGTTGCATCAGTGATTTAATAATAGTATCATTCCAGTCAATACAATGAATGCTTATGTGTTGTTTGATTGGAGTGCTACTTTTCTTTTATAGCATGAGAGTTTGCTAAGTGATTAAGTTCATTCCCGAAAGGGATTATAAATACCTTTATATATGTTAAAGTAGAGAATGGGGAAATAACTTTTGTTGATTATATTCGTGGAAATAGTTTCATGAATAAGAAATGTAAGCAAGTATCGGTAGATAAGTACCGATAAAGTTGAGAGAATTTGAAGTAATTCTCGGTATGAATGAGTTGATTAACCATATAACTTTAATAAATTGTTAGAATAAAAGTATGAATCTTCTATTTTCTAAAAGAACCCAAGGTAGTAATTTACGGTGATGAATCACCGAAACTTTCTTGTTGTCTATTCATGACGCAATCTAGAAGGATGTTAAGATTAGTTTAGGTTGTGGTACAATCGTAACCTTTGATGGTTGACATATGGGAGCTGGGCTAAACAATTCCTTCAGAGAGCGAAGGTATATATGAAAAGCGCAACAATCGATCTAACTCACTATGATGGCGGTGTAGATGAGATTGGAACTTGTTTGTTGGTTATTTGTGGGAAACCACTCGAGTAGTACCATATGGACTACTAGCGGAGGAAGCGATGTGTGCTGAATCCTAGAAAAGTAATAAAAAGAAGATAAGAATGTAAATCATCGAAGATGATGAGCATATTAAGTAAGACATCTTTGTATGTCATGAAGTTGTAAAATTTGGTAATGAAGAGTAGGTCGCGTAAACTTAGGTCGAAAGAACGTGAACCCTAAGAAGTAAAAATTAAGTAAACCAATACGTAAGTCAAATATATGACTATTTGGTTAGCGTTAAGAATAAATACCCATTACCGGGATCGATGATCTATTTTGATCAGTTGAAAGGGGGCAAAATTTTTTAAAATATATTTGTGTATGGGGGTATTATCGGAAAAGAAAGGAAGGACGAGGTACCTAAGACGATGTTAGAAAATCGTTATGGTTATTACGAGTTATGGTTATGTCATATGGGTTGGTGATGTCTTGAAGTTAGACTTTCCATAGGGAGAGCCGAAGCAAAGTCGGTGGCAAAATTGATAGGTACCCTTGTGAGGTGCTATGGTTGAAAGTACCATTAGCGTCACAGGTTGGTATTGTCGGAATGGGAAGGGAGAAAAATAGTTTTCAGGAACTAAAAAGGGAAGCTAAGTGAGGTACCTGTATTGTCTCTATCAGATGATACGAGGAATTTTGTAGTGTATCTCAATGCTTCATATAGATGACGAGATTGCGTGCTCATGTAGCATGGCAAGGTCATTGTGTATGCATCACGCCAGTTAAGGGATTATGAGAAGGTATATCCTACTTATGATTTATAATTGGCAGCTGTAGTTTTTTAATTAAAAAAAATCTGAAGATAGTATTGATACGAGGGAGAAAGGTGAGATATACACGGACTCTAAGAGTCTTAAATGTATCTTCAACACAGAAGGAGTGGAATAGGCGGTAGAGAAGGACTGTGATATCTTATATCATACAAGTGAAGGAAAGCGTAGACGCCCATGCATTTTGTAGGAGAGATAGAGAAAAGCTATCAATATTAGTGACTCATAATGAGTTAATAACGGAGGTGGCGAGGACGAAGTTAGAAGTTAAATTATGGAATGAAGTAGCAGAAATGTTATTCATAATGTAGACTCAATCCACGATAATGGAACGAGTTAATTAAGTACAACTAGGTAACGAAGAGTGCAAGCGAATGAAGAAGAGGATACATGATAAAGAGACGATCAAGTATCATCTCGTTTTGAAGGAGGAATTTGAGTTTCATATAATTTAGAGTTAAAAGAAGGACTAATAAGAGGAGATAGAGTAATGTGTGAGTAAATGTTTAGCTTCCAATTCAGAGTATTGATAGGAAGTGACAAGTCATGTGAATTAAGATAATACCTTCGGTGAAGGTGAATTGGAGAAAACACAACGCCGAGGAAGCATTGTGGGAATTTGAAATTAAAATGATGGAAAAAATTTCCTCAATGGTGGATGTAGTGTTAGTGAGATTATGGGGACAGAATCCTTATAAGGGGGGAAGAGTAACGCCCAGAAAATTTGGATTTTTGAGAATTAAATTTTTATTTTGATTATATGGATTAAATGAATTTAATTAATTATTTATGGGAGTAAGCTAATTGAAGGTCGTTCTATGACCTAGACATATCGGAACGTCGTAGTATTTTGGCTACGTGATAGAATTAAAGTGTTTGAATTTCCAGGACGAAAATAAAAACTTTTCGAGAAATTTTCCTAAAACACTATTCACACATTTCTGCTAGGAATTATTTTTGAACTTCCGAGAAATACATAATGATAGAATATCAAGGCGAGATGGAATATCTAATAATATTTCAGTTATGGCAAACACAATTTTTTGCTGCGGACTTAAAACCTAACGATTAGGAAAAGTGATTTCCAGAAGGAAATTAAATGTGTATAATGAATTAAAGTGATGTTAAGTATAATACGTAGGTATTGTATGCAAGTAATAATATTAGTATAATACGAGGTATTATAAGAATATGCATGAATGATGGTATGACGTACATGAATAAGTATACAAAGGGGAATACGAGATTAATACGAAAATTATACGTTATGAGACTTTAAGCTAAATGTATTGGACTTATAGGATTTGTTAGAATTATCTGAAGCCCAAGTATAGGAATGATAAGGTCCAAAGGTAGGAATGGATGAGTCCAATTAGAATAGAATGATAAGGCCCAAAGGTAGGAATGGATGAGTCCAATTAGAATTAAAGTTTAAGGTTCAAGGTTGTTTAATTGCAAGCCCAAGTATAAGTTAAGCTAAAAGCCCAAAGTAAGAACTTATGGGTTATTGGATGGTTTAAACCCATGGGGCAAACCATGGATGATCCAAAGTAGTGAGCAAGTAAACTTAATGGCTAAGTAAGTGTGGTGAACAAGAAGACTTAATGGCCAAGTGTTGTGGGGAGCAAGTTAACTTGGTGGTTAAGAATGGAATAGTAAGGATGTGGCTTAAGGAGGTGGAATTAAGGAGGTGGGAGTGGTTTATTGACCATTATACCCTAACCTAGAAAATCCTATAAATACCAAGCTTAAGATTTCATTTGTTGCTTGTTAAAATTTCATCCAACAACTTCTCTTATAAAGCAACTTATTGGTTAGAGAGAATAAGCACTTATAAGTCAAACTTCCATTGTGAGATTTTCAAGAAGCAAGAAGGAGATTAAAGCTTAACCAAGGAATTATCAAGGGTAAGAACTTAAACCATGAAACTCTTTCTCTTCATTTGATAGAGAAGTGGGTAGTGGTAGAACATGTATGCTAAGAAGAAGTAAGAATGATTAATCAAATGACTTAAGTATTAATAAGTCGTGAATAAGTTATTTTGTAAGATAAACAATAAATGAAGTTATGAATCTTAAGAAGAACTTATAAGACCTTGTAACATGTTTACATTAATGAAATTTATATGATAATAAGATATAAGGATGATGGTTAAAAGATTTAATCTATGATAAGTCATGCAAAGTGAAATCATAAGTAGTTCATACTTTTACAAGTTATAGACTAATGAAGAACAAGTAATAACTTATCATATATATAAGTTAATGAAGTATGTATGTCAAGATGTTAATATAATGGATTGAATCCATTTGAAGCGATGAACAAATCTTAAAGAAATGAAGTTAAGGCGGAAATTCACGAGTTTGGACGATAATCGTCGAATTCGTGAAAATCTCTCAAATGGAAGTCAAATTTTGATATTGAGCTTGGAAACATTAGTTTTAAATGAGACAAGTCTTATTTGGCATTATAGAGTTGTGGACTCAAAAATGACCGATTCGACTTAGAAACGAAAAAAGCGGCGTTGAACGTTCACGAAACGTTTATCATTTTCGTTAAAATGGACTAATAGGTGAATTTTAGCAAATGAAGTCAAATAGATAAAATTCTTGCATGAACAGCGTAGAGTATGTAATTTGTGAACCGTAGGCTTTTGAACGAGCCAATTCGGACTTATAACGAAGAAGTTATGAGCAGAGAATCTCACATAAAAAATTATCGTGTCAAATTTTTTCGGGATGAAAGTCTGATGCCAGCGCCCGGCAGAATGAAAGCTATATATGTCGTGCCGCAGACCAAAGCGAAAGGGTTGGATGCTGTGAGTCATACCGCACACCTCTCAAGTAGGCATAATAAGTCGCATCGCATGCATGCAGAGACGATGTAGATGTGAGAGATTGTGGCCTATGGCGCCACTACTACTAAAACAAAGGCTATGTCATGTGCATGCAGCACAAAGCGGTGGAATTTTGTTGACCAAGTTGTTTGTGAACCTAATGGTTTGTAAGACAAGTATGAGACATGTAATTAATTAATGAACATGATAAAAAGACCTTTCCTAAATCACTTTTATAGTGATGACTTTAGGAATTTAATGTTGTTTAACGAATAATTAAATGAAAACGTAAAGTATAAGAACATGAACTATATTCAATAATGATGATAACTATAAGTTGAGAGTTACAACTAAAGGTTGGTAAGTAATAATACGTGAACGTGAACGATTATGCAATAAAGTGTACTTAACTTAATGACGATTAAGTCTCGGATAATAACGTAATAATGGTAGTAAGCCGTGATGAAGGATGATTAACTTGAAACGAGTTTGTATTAATGAAATAATTTTAGTTAAGTTATAGAAGAGAAAGAAGTTGGTAAAAATGATGTAAGTTATAATGCGTAAAGCCGGAACCAATAATAAAAAATCTGATACAGGATTAGATTGAGAAGGGGTAAGATTTATTAGGAACCATGTATGTTCATTCATGACCTAATGTAGGATGTTATGTGGTTATGTGTTGTAGAGAATGTAAAGACTCAAAGGAAAAGTTATTATACTGTAGCAGATGCTGAAGGCAAGTTTTTCTTATCGCTTGTCTAACCTTCGTGTTAGCCAAGTTTTCTGTGATTCATGTTATGAGATGCATGAATGATTTTAAAGAAAGGGTCGATGCCAATTTTAACTCGGCTAGACTAATCTTGAAGATTGATTGATTTATTTACAAGTCTTTCAATATAGAATTGCTAACGCTATCCTACGCCAATTATTTGATGCGGATTCAAGGTAAGCTTTGAATATGAATAAACAAATGTATTTTCATCGATTATTCGATGGGCACGCGAGGTTGCCAAAACTTAAACGTATACACGTTTAATGAATGTAGTGTTGATCAACATAGAGTATTATATGGTGATCACCCGAAGTGCTCGTAAGATATGCCGGACTTACTGGACTTAGTGTAGGTTGTCCTTTTCAAAGAAATTATAAAATGCTCATGGTCTTGAGCGAAATTGATGTTTTATTGAATATTGTCATTGTAAAACGTTTTGAAGGAAAAAGAAGTGCTATTTTGAATTATCGATAGTACTTCATAACTATTATTCGATTATTGAAGATATAAGATTCCTATGTTTCAAGCATGTCGTTTAAAAGAAATTGTTGTACTTGTTTGAGCTTGTTATGCTCACTCTTGCTTGAACCATATGAATGCGAATAGGGCCGAACGAATCGAGGGATCCGACAAGGGATAAAGGCAAGATGAAGATGAATGATTAGTTTACCTTATAATAAACTAGTAAGTTGTATATATTATAGTATGATGAACAAAGAATGTAATGGTTTTAGAACACAGGAACGAGATGTAATATTATTAATGTAATAAGAATGTCGTTTGAGACGCACACATTTTGATGTCGTTTCAATAGAATGAATGTATAGTTATAAGTATCGTGTATCACCATCTTTCGGGTTGAAAGATACCCGGATTTCATACCAACAATTGTCCATCAATGCACTACGGGCCATGAGGACTTTTACCACATCATTTGTAACATTACTGGTCATGATTATACCGAATAATCCTCGGTCATAATCATACCAAGTCCATCTATGCACTACAAGCCACCGAGATGACTTTCAACATAATATAAACATGAGGATGATGACAATGATATAAGAATTCAATAAAACAAGTTCAAGGATAAATTTTAATGATTTATAATTTAATTTATCCGAAAATCAATAACGCCTAAATTGTCAACATGATCTTCGCTTTGTGGAGTAAAATTCAAGAATAATATTGTACCTAAAATAATTTGGATCGAAACGAATCCATTTTTATCATGAATAGTACCCTGGTGAATAGTACTTTCGAGTGAATAGTACCCGTGAATAGTATTTTAGGAATAGTAACCCGTGAATAGTACTCAAGATGAAAAAGTTAATACTTATCAAGAATGCTCGAAATAATATTTCCATAAAAAGATCTTTGGATGAAGCGCTTGAATATCAAGGATATTCTATTAATTTCATGGAGTATAGAAGCCAAAATTTTAATAAAACGAGTATAGAATTGAAATGCGAAGCGAAATAATATTACTTACATACTACGTAGTATGGAAGAAAATATTATTTCAAGCGAATATTGAACAAAAATAACATCCCTTACCTTGAAAAGAAGAGTATTCTAACTGGTATAGCGGGGATATTCTTAAAGAAAACTTTCACTATTTTCTACGCTCAAAGCTTTCTAAAGCTCGAAAGAAATATGCTCAAGATTATAGAAGAAGAATTCTCTGATTCTGGTGTGATTTTCAATTCTAACTAAAACGCCTATTTATAGGAAAATGCTAGAACGCCATAGGAGACTAAATAATAAAATAATAATTTTATTTTTCTTCCTTCCTTCCACGCATCCTTTGTTGAAAACTAGCATGCCATTTCTGAAAATTTTTGGCTGCCCACATGTTAAAAACAAAAGTGGGTCCCACCCAATTTTAATAAAAAATATTTTATTTTCTGAAACTTCAATAATTCATAATAAATAGCCCTTTTATCAAAAAAATACGAAATTTATGTCCATTCCATACGAAATCGAATTCTCTACAACTTTGTAGCTTTAAGTTTTTCCAAATTCCAAACAAAAAATATCCGAAATCCACAAACGGATAATTTTCAACACCTCTTAAAATTCATAACAAATCATACATTAATTTTTAACGGTTCAAAATTTGTGGACATATACTCAACTTATATATATATATATAACATATCAAAAATCGCAACGATCCGAAATCCACAAACGGATAATTTTCAACACCTCTTAAAATTCATAACAAATCATACATTAATTTTTAACGGTTCAAAATTTGTGGACATATACTCAACTTATATATATATATATAACATATCAAAAAATCGCAACGATCCGACGGTCGGATTAAAATTATAACTCACGCAATAGAGCTTTAAGAACACCGATTTGATTTTTTAATACCTCCAATTTGACAAAATAATCGATAAAACACCTCCACATTAATTCTTTCATTTATAATATCCATCATTTATGTCCACATAAAATAAATATTTCCTTATCATATAAATCAATAATTAATTATTCACAAATAATATTACAGAATCACAATAATAACAACGGGCCAGACTTCTCTCGAAAGAGGGGATTTTCGAAAGGATTTCTCCTTATTGACGCCTCTAATTAGGTGACCAAACCTCTTCTTGATGAACTTTCTAGACATTGCCAATAATGCTATCTAATAATATTATTCAAATAATATGAATTATTGATTTGATAATGGGAAATCTTGTGCGATGACAATTATTGAAACAACAATAATACAAAATATCAACACAACAATTATTGAATCAATAAAATATAATATTGAATAAGTAATTACTTTAACAATTATTGAGTAGTGTCTTCTTACGTAAGAATCAATAATTCAAAAATCTTTATGCAATCTGGTGTGCTACTTATGCAACAACGCGTATTCTCGTATTTTAACCACCGAATATTCCAACAATGTTAATTGGTAACAACTACACAGTTATTTATAAAACTCAAACTTGTCATTTTTTCATCCGATAAGCTTATTACATTAGGGGCCCACAAATGGCTACTGTAGTCGTCATTTAATATTCCCAAACAACAAGAATATTCCACGACCAAATGAATATTCCCCAACAAAATGAGTATTTTATAACCACTTGCGTGTTTTTGAAAATTTTATATATATCCCACAACTATAACATTATATCAAATTCACTCCATAATATTCAAAAATGATATTTATAAAAATTCATCTTTATTCATAAAAGTTGGGGTCTTACAACCTCCCTTCTTATGAAATTTACGCCCTCGAAATTAGAATGTACGCACTGATATGTCAAAGAGGTAAGGAAACCTTGACTTTATTTGAGACTCTAACTCCCAGGTCATTTCCTCAACATTGTGGTTTCTCCACAAAACTTTGACTTGAGGTATAACCTTGGAGCGTAAAATATGCTCCTTCTTATCCAAGATTTTAATAGGAACCTCTTCATACGTTAAATCTTCTACTATTTCGTCCGGTTCTAACTCAATAATGTGGTTCGGGTCTTTCACATATTTACGTAACATAGATATGTGAAAAACGTTATGAACATGAGACATACTTGGCGGTAAAGCGAGTCTATAGGCCACAGTTCCTACTCGATCGAGGATTAAAAATGGGCCAATGAATCGAGGATTGAGCTTTTCTATCTTTCCAAATCTAGTAATTCCTTTCCATGGAGCAACACGTAACAACACATGATCTCCAATATCGAATTCCACGTCCTTTCGATGAAGATCAACATAACTCTTTTATGTCGATCTTGTGATGTTTTTATCGTTGTCGGATCGTTTGAATCTTTTCGTAGTCATACATACCAACTTCGATCCCAACAACGCCGCTTCACCCACCTCATCCAAAAGATCTTTGGAGAACGACACTTTCTTTCATACAACGCCTCGAATGGAGCCATGTCAACACTTGATTGATAAGCTGTTGTTGTAGGAAAACTCCACCAATGGTAAGAACTTGTCCCAACTTCCCTTGAAGTCAAGGACACAGAGTCTTAATATATCTTCAAGAGTTTGAATAGTCCTCTCTGATTGAGTAAGATAATCCAAACTAAATCGTAAATCCGTGCCCATAGCTTTTTGCAAACTAACCTAAAATCTTGAAGTCGGATCTTGGGTCTCGATCGAAACTATGGATATTGGCATACCATGCAATCTTATAATCTCATTTATGTATATATGACAAAAGCGTTCAAGTGTATAAGTTTCTCGTATATAGTAAGAAATGAGCGGACTTGGTCAATCTATCAACAATGACCCAAATTGCATCTATGCCTTGAGAAACCTTGGGAAGACCAAGAATGAAATCCATGGTAATGTGCTCCCACTTCCATTCTGGAATTTCAATTGGTTGCAATGGACCTTTTGGTACTTGATGCTTTCCTCCTTGACTCGTTGACAAGTTAAACACCTTGAGATAAACTCTAATATCTCTCTCTTCATATTGCTCCACCAAAATGTATATTGAAGATCATGATACATTTTGGTACTCTCCTGGATGGATCGCAAACGGTGTGTTGTGCGCCTCCATCATGATTTTATACTTTAAATTGGGGTCGTTAGGAACACAAAGTCTGGAGTTGACTCGAAGTATTCCTTCTTCATCGATTCTTGCTTCCAGCATAGCACCTTCTTGCACTTTCTTCCTCATACGCATCAGCTCCAGGTCTATAGCTTGAGCAGCTTTAACTTTATCAATTAAAGTCGGTTCTACTCGTATATTCGCCATCATCACATGGGTCCACTGAGTCTTTAACTCTATCTTCATCCTTTGCAAGTCATACAAAATGGGCATTTGCGTTGACAATATCGCACTTGTACCCGCAGATATGATCTTCTACTCAATGCGTCGGCTACCACGTTAAACTTTTCTAGGATGGTATTAGATGGTATGATCATAATCTTTCAATGATTCAAGCCAACGTCATTGTCAGTATGTTGAGTTCCTTTTGAGTGAAGAAATATTTGAGGCTTTTATGATCCGTAAAGATCTCCACTTTATCCCCATACAAGTAATGCCTCCAAATATTTAGTGCAAAAAGACGATCACTTGCCAACTCTAGATCATGAGTAGGATAATTCCACTCATACTCTTTGAGTTTTCGTGAGGCATAAAGGCTATGACTTTCCCATGTTGCATGAGAACACATCCTAACCCTTTGCCGAAGCATCATCATAGATGACAAATCCCTCCGAGCGGATGGTATTGTCGAGCAGATCTTTGAAATGAGTCTCCTCTTGAGTTCTTGAAAACTCTTCTCACATCCCACACTCCAACCGAATTTTGTATCTTTTGAGTCAAATTTGAGTTAATGGAGTAGCGATTCGAGAAAACCCTTCTATGAATCTCCGATAATAACCAAATAAGCCGAAATCTACGTACTTGATCCATCGATTTAGGTTGCTCTCCACTTTGAATAGCTTCAATCTTTGTTGGGTCAATAGATATTCCATGACTTGATACTACGTGCCCAAGGAATGCTACTTCCTCAAGCCGAACTCACATTTCTTCAACTTGGCATAAAGCTTGTTTTCACGAAGCTTTTGAGTATCAGCCTCAAGTGTTCCTCATGATCTTCACGACTTTTGGAATAAATGAGGATGTCATCAATAAAGACGACCACAATGTGATCCAAATATTCCTTGAATACTCGGTTCATCATATCCATGAAGGCAGCAGGAGCATTAGTCAATCCAAAAGACATGACTAGGAATTCATAATGTCCGTACCGAGTTCTGAAAGTCGTCTTTGGAATGCCATTGGTTCTAATCTTTAACTGATGATATCTGGAATGATGATCGATCTTTGAAAAGAATTTAGCACCTTGCAACTGGTCAAATAGGTCATCAATACGTGGTAATAGGTACCTATTCTTGATGGTGACATGATTCAACTCCCGATAATCAATACAAAATCGCATACTCCCATCTTTCTTCTTCACGAATAGAGCAGAGCACCCCAAGGAGACGTACTAGGATGAATGAAACCGATGTCTAACAATTCCTCGTGAATTGGGTCTTTAACTCCACGAGTTCAATAGGAGTCATTCGATATGGGGCTTTGGAAATGGGTTTTGTACCGGGTTCAAGGTCGATACAAAATTTAATTTCTCGCTCTGGGGTAGGCCATGAAGTTCTTGAGGAATACGTCGAGAAATTTATTAACAATAGAAATATCATTCAAAATCGGCGTATTTTTGTTTAAATCAAGTGACATGAGCTAAGAAAGCTTGACATCCATTTTTCAATAAACGAATAGCTTTATGGCTTGAGATGACGGTGATTGATTTTAATGGTTTGGTTGCTTGAATTAGCATAATAGGTTGGTTAGGAATATGAAAGCTAACAACCTTACGAAACCAATCAATTTTTGCATGATGAGTAGTTAACAATCAATCCCTAGAATTACGTCAAATGCAAGTATTTTCAATGAAATAAGATCGACGAGTAATGTGAGGGTACCGATTTGAACAAAATAAGACTTATAAATGGGATGTAATAAAGGTTTCTCCCAATGAGTTTCAACAAATAAGTCAAAGTCTAATTTCTCCTGAGTCAAATTTAAGCGTTGAGCGCAAGTAGGAGAAATAAAGGAATGGGTAGAACCGGTATCAAATAAGGTATAGACTTTTCTAGAGTTTATGATAAGCTTTCCCGTGATGACCTTGTTCGGGTTCCTTGCTTTCTGGGAGGTCACGACAAACGCTCTCTCTTGAACTACCAGCTTTGACTTTTCTGGGACGGCCTTTGGTGCCTCCATCCCAACTGGACTTATCTTCGGTGCATGAAAAAATTAGGATAGGTGACATTCTCTTCCACAATTATAACACGCTTTGGACTGCATCGCGCAGTTTGGACTGATGTGTCCCTCCCCTCCGCATTTGAAGCATATGATATGTGGTCGTTCTCCTTCCTTAACAACGGGTCTTTGGTCTTGACGTCTTTCCATCATTGTTGAATCTCCTCTTCTTGAATTTTCCACTCTTATTGTCTTGGCCATGATTATCACCGAAGTGGTTACTATTTACGGTCATTGATTCCTCCACGCTTGTTGTCACCGCTTGATGGATTTGCTACCACTTGGTATTATCATTTTTCCTATTGCTCTCTCTTGGTTGGGTTGACTCATTATCACGCTCCAATAACTAAGCCCTATTCACAACATCCGAATACAAACACGGTTTATGAGAGATAAGGTATTGATGTATCTTGGGTTTCAAACCTCTTAGAAACATTCGCGTCATTCTCTCCTCATTATCAACCAAATGGGGCGCAAAACCGGACAACTCTCGGCAAACTTGGCTTAGCCCGTCTTGTGACACGACCATGTTTGTTTTGCTCCGATTTAATGAACTCTACCTCTTTCATGTGATGAATACTTTCGAGAAAGTACTTGTTGTTGAACAGTTCTTGGAACTTCTCCCAAGACATCTTTAGTCTGGCGGAGTTGAGTACACTTTACGATTCCCACCAAAGAATGTCGCTTCGCGCATGTAACATGAAGGTGGCAAAGGAACCTTTTGCTCCTCGGAGCATCCCAAGACATCAAATATCTTGTTGATCTGCTTTATCCACATCTCCGCCTTAAGTGATTTTGGCTCTCCAAAAAACTCTGGTGGTCCCAGCTCCTTGAACTGTTTAGCAATGACCGTCCGAGAGTTGCCAGTGTTTTCACCTGCATTTCAAACATGAGTCTCTCTTGCCTGATGTTGCATGAATTGCAGAAAGCCTCTGAACATTCCATCGTTCATCATTTGGTCAGTGTTGTTGTTTGCATGAGGATTATTGTCTTCCTGTTGCACATTATCTTAGGTATTCATCTGTGGTGACTCTATGGTCTCCTGTGCTCCATTGCTATTCTCAATATTATCGGATGTCATTTTCAAATACTGCCACAAAACAAGGGTTAATTGACATGTCACATATTATCCCTATACTCTCGACCACCCAATTAAATACCAAATAAACTTAGGTAGGTCATACTAGCGAAGAATTTCTTCGTCTCTCCCCTCTAGTTCTTGTCTCACATCTCGGCCGGGGATCATATCCCTAAGCTTTGATACCAACCGTGACGCCCCCAAAATAGGTATACATCACCCATCTTGAGTCGCCAAATACATGGTACAAAATTCAAATACAACTTAATACTTAATAATACAATTTTAAAATGTATTGTCTTCTAGATGATATTCAACTCAAATGGAGTCCTCAATACATTTATTATCACACTATTTCATAGAATAGTGAGGACTACTAATGCTATCATCTGGACCAGTCACTCCGCTTCCTCGACTAGTCCCGGCTACATTCTCATTTCACAAGAGGACAATGAAAGCAAAAGGGTGAGCTCAACTAGCCCGATAAGAAATATTATGACTAAAATAATGCGAGAATAATTTATCGTTAGCCTTGAACAATTGTTAAACCGATAAAATATAATAAACATCAAGTTTAACTGCGATGGAACAAGCAATCCATTAAAAGAATCAAGTAGAGAATAAAATCTACTATCTTCTATGATTTAAAAGGTTTTTCATCACTTTTATCGGCGAGACTCGACTTAATAAATAATCCACATTATCGAATCACCCCGCACTTTACGACGAGGATATTCTTTAGTATCACGACCACAAATTATCCATGCACTACGGGCCAGGATATTCGTGTATTCATCAATGGTCATGATCATGCCAACAACTGCTCATCAATGCACTACACGGGACAATGAGGACTTTTACCACATCATTTGTAACATTACGGTACATGATTATACCGAATAATCCACAGTCATAATCATACCAAGTCCATCTATGCACTACAGGGCCACGATGACTTTTAACATAATATGAACATGAGGATGATGACAATGATATAAGAATTCAATAAAACAAGTTCAAGGATAAATTTTTAAAGATTTATAATTTAATTTATCTAGAAATCAATAACGTCAAATTGTCAACATGATCTTCGCTTTGTGGAGTAAAATTCAAGAATAATATTGTACCAAAAATTATTTGGACCAAAAAAATAATCAATTTTTATCATGAATAGTACCGGGGTGAATAGTACTCGAGTGAATAGTACCCATGAATAGTACTTGAATAGTAACCCCAAGTGAATAGTACTCCAAATGAAAAAGTTAAAACTTATCAAGAATGCTCAGAATAATATTTCCATGAAAAGATATTGGATGAAGCGCAAATATCAAGGATATTCTACTAATTTCATGGAGTATAGAAGCCAAAATTTTAATAAAACGAGTATAGAATTTGAAATCAAAAGCGAAATAATATTACTTGCATACTACGAGTATGGAAGAAAATATTATTTCAAGCGAATATTGAACAAAAATAACATCCTTTACCTTGAAAAGAAGAGTATTCTAATTGGTATAGCGGGGATATTCTTGAAGAAAACTTTCACTATTTTCTACGCTCAAAGCTTTCTAAAGCTCGAAAGAAATATGCTCAAGATTATAGAAGAAGAATTCTCTGATTCTGGTGTGATTTTCAATTCTAACTTAAGCGCCTATTTATAGGAAAATGCTAGAATGCCATAAGAGACTAAATAATAAAATAATAATTTTATTTTTCTTCCTTCTTTCCACGCATCCTTTGTTGAAAGCTAGCATGCCATTTCTAAAATTTTTGGTCACCCCACATGTTAAAAAAAAAAAAGTGGGTCCCACTCAATTTTAATAAAAATATTTTATTTTCCTAAACTTCAATAATTCATAATAAATAGCCCTTTTATCAAAAAAATACGAATTTTATGTCCATTCCATACAAATCAATTCTCTACAACTTTGCGACTTTAAGTTTTCCAAATTCCAAATCGAAAATATCCAAAATCCACAAGCGGACAATTTTAACACCTCTTAAAATTCATAACAAATCATACATTAATTTTAAAGGTTCAAAATTTGTGGACATATACTCAACTTATATATGTATAACATATCAAAAAATCACAACGATCCGATGGTTTGGATTAAAATTATAACTCACATGAATAGAGCTTTAAGGACACCGATTTGATTTTTAATACCTCCAATCCGACAAAATCTTGATAAAACACCTCCACATTAATTCTTTCATTTATAACCACGTAAAATAAATATTTTCTATCCATCATTTATGTCCACATAAAATAAATATTTCCTTATCATATAAATCAATAATTAATTATTCACAAATAATATTACGAATCACAATAATGACAACCTACCATTCCCGGAAAAGAGGGGCTTTCAGATAAGGATTTCTCCTTCTTGCACGCAATTAGGTGACCAAACCTCTCCTTGATGAACTTTCTAGATATTGCCAATAATGTTATCTAATAATATTATTCAAATAATATTAATTATTGATTTGATAATGGAAAATACCGCGTGCGGTGACAATTATTGAAACAACAATAATATAAAATATCAACGCAACAATTATTGAATCAATAAAATAAAATATTGAATAGTAATTATTGTAACAATTATTGAGTAGTGCCTTTTTACGTAAGAATCAATAATTCAAAAATCTTGTGCAATCTGGTGTAACTCTTGTACAACAACGCGTGTATTCTTGTATTTTAACCATCGTATTCCAACGATTATTAATGATAACCACTACACCGTTATTTATAAAACTCAAACTTGTCATTTTTTTTATCCGATGCTTATTACGTTAGGGGCCCATAAATGGTCAAGGTGCGTCGCATTTAATATTCCCCGACAACAAAGAATATTCCACGACCAAACGAATATTCCCCAATGAAATGAGTATTTTATAACCACTTGCGTATTTTGAAAATTTTATATATATCCCACAACTATAACATTATATCAAATTCACTCCATAATATTCAAAAATGATGTTTATAGAAAATTTATTTTTATTCATAAAAGTTGGGGTCTTACAAGAGTAGAGAATGAAAGTATTTCAAAGTGAATGTGACTAATGTTTTAAAATGATAGGAATCAAGATTATTCCTATTATTCAAGTTGCTTCATAACCTTTGTTCGGTTATCGAAGTTATAAAGGAATGTTGAATTCTTAAAGTTGTTTGTTCAACTGTTATGACTTGCTGGGCAATTGAATGCTCACACTTGCTTTAAATGAAAAACATTTTCAGGGTACAAGGAGAAGAACCTAAGGATCCCGTAAAGATCAAGCTGATCGGTATCCAGAAGAAGTGTCACTCATTAGATGAATGAGTGTGAAGATCAAGCGAAGACTTGTAATATAGAATGATAGAATTAAACTATAGACTAGTTTAATAAACGCTTATGTATCCTTGGTGGCGGTTGAAAGTCACTCTTGTAAGAGATAAAGAATAATGTAATTATCATTATTTGTAATAAAAGAGGTTATAAGGTTTTAGAACCTGGGAATTGAGAATGTATGTTGTTATATTTCAGTATATAATGATGTATGTTGGGATGAATGATGTACTCGTGACGTACGGAATCCGAGTGTGAAGATTGACCGGATTTCATGGCGTTACAAGTTGGTATCAGAGCTGATAGGTTATAAACCTTAAGTATGAGTACCTAAGACTATAATCGCAGGGAGAAGGATAAGAAGATCGTTGAGTTCAGCGATTAGGAAAGAAGATCACCAGGTGATCATAGTGAATCGTAGTAACAGATGATATGTTAAACGATGAATGATTTATAGCTAATGATATGAATGAATGGTACTACAAAGTAAGACGCGGGAAGAAGAACTTCAGATTGAGTTGAGAAGGATGGATAACATACTGAATTAAAGAAAATTCGTATTAAGTAAAGACAAATTTAGAAGTTGTAAAATTTCAATTGAGGACTCATGTGATAGCTGAGTTGTATGAACCTTTAATATGGGCAGAGGTTTGTGCTTAGTGTAACAACTGTTAAGCTTATTACAGTGATAATCATTGGAATTGGTCGCGTTATCAAGATGTATATGACGAGAAGGTGAATCTTTTCTCATGTATATACTTGATAGGTAGAGAACGATAAGGTAGGTGCGAGTTCTTGAAACTTATACTTATGGTAGGTTCGTGACTCATAATTATATGGTATGTTTTTGAACTTCTCAGCGAATGGACACCTATGGTCTGACTGGGATAGTTCTTAAACTAATATTATTGTGGAAAGTTCCTGAACTCATAATGTGTGGTGAGTTGATGGACTGTACTAAGGTATAGAAATGTTTAGACTGAAAATGAGTATTTTCAGTAGAATTAGCATTGAAGGTGCTAGAGAAGTTTAAGTATTGTCGCAAGTAAGACAATGAAGGAAGATGGAGGATAGGATATTCCAAGTCATCTAGCTAGGCTAGATTTTAAAGTTTCTTGAAATTGTGTGCGGATGTACGCGTTTTGAAAAGGAAAGAATTGGTTCAATTTTTGGAACCAATGGATTTTAAAAGAACTATTCTTGATATGTCTATGCTAGTTGATTCTATTAGAGCAATTAATTTGAAATATTAAAATGAATTTTATATCAACATTGCATTTGATGCAAGGATGGTAAAAGGATGGAGTTGTTAATACAATTGAACCTGATGTTGGATGTGATCTTAGGATCAACAACCCACTATGGTATGATGTATAATGACGAAGTCATAAACTGACGAAGAAATAAACGTACTATGAAAAGTACAGTATCATGACGTCATAAAACATTTTGATGTATTGCGAAAGAATTTAAAGAAGTAGTCGATGTCAATTAATTTGACTAGACGAATGTTTCAAGTTGATATCCAATTTATTAGTATGGTCTAAGATACTTGATTTGGCTAAGACGAATGGTATGTCATGATTAAAAGAAAATTGAGCTTTCTTTGAAGAAGTTGTGTCAAACCAAATTGCTTTGGTACGGAATCTAATGATTAAGTCTGAGGTGAACACACCCTTATATGTGAATTTCACTAAGTGTGAATTTTGGCTAGAACGAGTATAGTTTTTAGGTCATGTTATTGACCATGTAGGGATTTTAGTAGATCCAGTGAAGGTGGAAGCCGTGATGAATTAGGAACAACTGAAATTGCCGACTGAGGTGCGAATTTTCCTAGGGTTAGCGGGATACTATTGGAGATTCATCCAGGATTTTTTGAAGATAGCTACTCCGTTGACTAACTTGACAAGGAAGACGGTGAAATACGTGTGGATTGAGAAATGCGAGGATAGTTTTCAAGAACTGAAGAAGAGGTTGAGTGAAGCGCCTGTTTTGTCATTACCCGATGACACAGGAAATTTCGTAGTTTATAGCGATGCTTCGCAAAAAGGACTTGGTTGGGTGCTCATGCAGCATGGCAAGGTCATTGCATATGCATCAAGGCAATTGAAGGATTATGAGAAAGTTTACCCTACTCATGATCTGGAATTGGCCACAAAAGTTTTTGCCTTAAAGATATGGAAATATTATCTTTACGGAGAGAAATGTGAGATATACACGGACCATAAGAGTCTAATATATATATTCACATAGAAGGAGTTGAATATGAGACAAATGAGATGATTGGAGTTGATAAAGGATTACGATTTGTGAAATCTCAGATCACCTCGAAAAAAGCCAATATAGTTATTGATACCTTAAGTAGGAAGGGTCGGGAGAAGTTGTCTATGTTAACGGCTCAAACTGAGTTAATAACAGAGATGGCTTGGATGATAGAAGTGAAGTTGCCGAGTGAATCAGGGCAGAGACTATTTGCGATAGAGATTCAATCTACCATTATAGAGAGAGTCAAGGAGGTGCAACTCAAAACTGATGAGTGTGACCGAATAAAGGAGTGGTTAACCAATGAAAAAGATTTAAAGTCTCGATAATGGGGATTATTGAGATTTGAAGGAAGAATTTGAGTTCCGAATGAGATAGAATTAAAGGAGCAAGTATTACAAGAGTCTCATAGTTCGATGTACTCGATTCATTGTGGTAGTACTAAGATGTACCAAGACCTTCGACGGAGTTTTTGGTGGCCGAACATGAAGAGAGAGATCGCCGAGTATGTGAGTAGGTGCTTGACTTGTCAGAAAGTTAAGGTCGAACATGTTGACCAAGTGGCTTATTACATTCATTTGAGATTCCAGAGTGGAAGTGGGAGCATATAACGAAGGACTTTGTGGTGGGATTTCCGACTACAACAAAAGGGTATGATGCGATTTGGGTAATAGTGGACCGGTTGACGAAGTCGGCTCACTTCTTGTCATTTAAGGTCAAGTATAACTTGGACCATTAGCTAAACTTTATGTTAAGGAAATAATTTCCGTGACATAGAGTACCGGGCTGATTGTGTCGGATCGTGATCCACGATCCACATCAAACTTTGGAGGAGTCTGCGCAGGAGCAGTTGGGGAATGTAAATGAAGTCGAGTACGGCGATCATCAACAAACCGATGGACAATAGAATTAAGAAATATAAATATACAACTCACTATATACAATCTAGAGTAATAGCAAAAAAAAGATTAGGGCAGAGAATTGTAAAATAAAAAAGGAAAGAGATCTAAAAGATCTTTTTCCTAAAATTCCCAGTTGGTCTACTTATATCATACCTCTCCTCAATGAATATTCGTTTTATATTGGTCAGCCAATCCGAATAGTTAATATTCAGGTCATAATTTGAATAAGAATTCTTGTAGTTTACAACATGTGATTAAATAAAATTAAATAAAAAGAAAAAGGGGATGTTTTATAGAACGATTCCCCTTTCAGTTGATTTTCTTCAGCGATTGACCAAAAGAAAATTTTCATAAATAAGAAATTGCATGAACTTAGATCAATCAAATAATGATATTTCTATCCAATGATTCGCCTAATCAATTTGTCCATTTAGATTGCATCCGCGCGAGATAATGATAAAAAAAGAGGAAGGGAGAGAATAATTTACAAAAAGGGGGATTCAGAAAAAATAGGTTGGTTCGGATCGGAGAGGGCCCTTGAACTAGGTATATGTAATTTAATAGCTATGCTATAAGTCAACTTGTTTCGACGCACGATTCTTGAATCCGATTGAATCTAAGATGAATGAAGAGTTGGTTTACGTTATGGAAGAAAGACATGTATATGTGATATTAAATATTGACTAGTTATATATGAACTAAAGATATATTTAAGTTGCCCTACTACTGTAAATTTAGATGGGGATTCCAATAGAAGTCCTTCCGTCTCATCTGTGACTGTGAGTTGAATGAATAAACGGATGAAATCAAGAAAAAGATCGAAGAATTCAAAGAATGGTTCGGAACAAAGAAATGGACGAACGAAAGTAAAGTTGTATGGATTCACAAAGAAATACTTTGTCGATAGGAACAAAAAAGAGATATCGAAGTAATTATTTTACTTCGACTGGATGAATCGTAGCGATGGAATAATTAAGTTAGAATTCATCGGCTGATTGTATCATTAACCATTTATTTTTTTTTGGTATGAGGAACTTATCATGAATCCACTGATTTCTGCCGCTTCCGTTATTGCTGCTGGATTGGCTGTAGGGCTTGCTTCTATTGGACCTGGAGTTGGTCAAGGTACTGCTGCGGGCCAAGCTGTAGAAGGTATCGCGAGACAGCCCGAGGCGGAGGAGGGAAAAATACGAGGTACTTTATTGCTTAGTCTAGCTTTTATGGAAGCTTTAACAATTTATGGCCTGGTTGTAGCATTAGCACTTTTATTTGCGAATCCTTTTGTTTAATCTTAGAAATATGAAAAATAAATATTTTTCATATTTTATTATATGGACTTGTCATTTGCTTTTTTCGAATTATATCAAGATTTCATTCCTACAATTTCTTATTCGTTGAGAAAATAACCCACGGGAAGGGCTGATTTGCGGATGAGGAATCAGCATACCGACTCGCTTTCATCCTTCCCGTTCGTAGCGTAGTCCAAGGACTCCCCTTTTAGGAAGGATTGCAACAAAGGGGTAATTCGCCATTTTTAAATCGAATCTTTTTTGACTCGATTTAAAAATAGGAAAATTTCTATATAAAAAAAGAACAGGGGCAAGGTTATACAAAAAGAACTCTGTTCTTTTTTTTTTTTTAGTCTATCTATAAGAGGAGATCATATGAAAAATGTAACCGATTCTTTCGTTTCTTTGGGCCACTGGCCGTCCGCCGGGAGTTTCGGGTTTAATACCGATATTTTAGCAACAAATCTAATAAATCTAAGTGTAGTGCTTGGGGTATTGATCTTTTTTGGAAAGGGAGTGTGTGCGAGTTGTTTATTTCAAGAATAGGCTGGATCCAACCAGCTGTACTTTTTCCGTTAGAACTAGGAAAGAAAGGTGCATGATCTCACGAATGACTTCTGAATAAATTAATAAATCATATGTAAGAACGATAGCATTTCGTGATTCGTTGGTAAATCTACTTTGATTCTCTATCAACCAATAATGTGGGACCGTTAAACATGGTTAAAGCTAAATCGCTTGAAGTCCAGACCCAGCATGGTACTCTTTCTACCACTATATTAATAGTAATATAGAGATGCTTTCAAAAATGAATAGTTTATCGATATAGAACACTCATATGGATAAAATTTTTTGAACCACCTATTATAAAATTAGAAAAAAAAAGGGGACGAAATCCCCATTTTTATCCAATGCTGAATCGACGACCTATGTATTGTGTATAAAGAAAGAAAAAAAAACTTTTGGATTTGAAAAAAAAAAACAACAACTTTGCTGACAATTACATATTTTTGTTTGGTCAGAAGAGTCCTCCGGCTATTTTGGTTTTGGATGAGTGATTAGTTTCGACGATATTTTTATTTTATTTTTGATATGAAGAGAGAATAGAGGATAGGCTCATTACATTCAAAAAAAGATGTAGGGAATTTACCATAAGTAATTGAGCGTGAGAGCCAAATGAATCGAAAGATTCATGTTTGGTTCAGGAAGGGATCATGGAAGTTTTAAATGAATGGAAAGAGAATCTACTTTCATTAAGTGATTTATTAGATAATCGAAAACAGAGGATTTTGAATACTATTCGAAATTCAGAAGAACTCCGTGAAGGGGCCATTGAACAGCTGGAAAAAGCCCGGGCGCGCTTACGAAAAGTGGAAATGGAAGCAGATCAGTTTCGGGTGAATGGATACTCTGAGATAGAGCGAGAAAAGTGGAATTTTATTAATTCAACTTCTAAGACTTTGGAACAACTAGAAAATTATAAAAACGAAACTATTCATTTTGAACAACAAAGGGCGATTAATCAAGTCCGACAACGGGTTTTCCAACAAGCCTTACAAGGGGCTCTAGGAACTCTGAGTGGTTGTTTGAACAACGAGTTACATTTACGTACCATCAGTGCCAATATTGGCATCTTGGGGGCGATGAAAGAAATAACTGATTAGTCCTTCTACTCTAGGTATCATTTTTTTTTCAAAAATGAATTAAGAAATACTCATGGTAACCATTCGAGCCGACGAAATTAGTAATATTATCCGTGAACGTATTGAGCAATATAATAGAGAAGTAAAGATTGTAAATACCGGTACCGTACTGCAAGTAGGCGACGGCATTGCTCGTATTCATGGTCTTGATGAAGTAATGGCGGGTGAATTAGTAGAATTTGAAGAGGGTACGGTAGGGATTGCTCTGAATTTGGAATCAAATAATGTCGGTGTTGTATTAATGGGCGATGGTTTGCTGATACAAGAAGGAAGTTCTGTAAAAGCAACAGGAAGAATTGCTCAGATACCCGTGAGTGAGGCCTATTTGGGTCGTGTTGTAAATGCCCTGGCTAAACCTATTGATGGTAGAGGTGAAATTTCAGCTTCTGAATATCGGTTAATTGAATCTCCCGCTCCAGGTATTATTTCACGACGTTCAGTATACGAGCCTCTTCAAACGGGGCTTATTGCTATTGATTCTATGATCCCTATAGGACGTGGTCAGCGAGAATTAATTATTGGGGACAGACAGACCGGTAAAACAGCAGTAGCAACAGATACGATTCTCAATCAACAAGGCCAAAATGTAATATGTGTTTATGTAGCTATTGGTCAAAAAGCATCTTCTGTGGCTCAGGTAGTGACTACTTTCCAGGAAAGGGGGGCGATGGAATACACTATTGTGGTAGCTGAAATGGCGGATTCCCCTGCTACATTACAATACCTCGCTCCTTATACAGGAGCCGCTCTGGCGGAATATTTTATGTACCGTGAACGACACACTTCAATCATTTATGATGATCCCTCCAAACAAGCACAAGCTTATCGACAAATGTCTCTTCTATTACGAAGACCGCCCGGTCGCGAAGCTTATCCAGGGGATGTTTTTTATTTGCATTCATTCAAATACACAATTCAAATTTCAATGATAGTTATTATATATTTTCCGGATTTTTTTTTCTCATCAGTCTTATTACAAAGTATTCAACTTAGAAACTTTGTTTAGATATGAGATAGGGGATCAAGGGTGAGCTATGCCTTACTCAATATCCTAGGAGTATGCATCTCATCCTACCAAACTTTGACTAAATGCACCCAAATTAATGTCAATATATTATCGAATAGAATATTGATCCTTTACGGGATACCCAACTTCGAATAGGATGTCTTACCAAAATAATTTGGTTTGACACAATAATTTAAGCTTAACATTCAATATGAATAAACAATTCATTTCTTAGTTATGCTGAAGCTATAGCAATAACCTTACAATAAAAGGTAATTCAAATGTAGGTGTAGTATATTATATCAACAGCATATCAAGATAAAAATCTTGTTCAACGAATAAACAGGGTTGGGAAATTTGCATAAGTAGTTTAAGGTTTAAGAAGAACTTGCTTGAGCGTAGATCAGTCAAGTTATGCTACTCAATTCATTTAATAAATACCTACGATGTTCATATATATAAATCTAACACGTTAGTATCGATAACAATACTCAAATATAATATTTACATAAGATCGGGTTAGATTTAATAGGGTTTCGGTGTTCAATGACTTTACCGAATATTAAATAAGTTGATATATGGACTAAATTTTATTTATAAAATTTATTATATTTTTAGATAATTTATATATCCATTATAATAATTTTTAGAAGTTTTAAAATATTTTTAAAACATTTATTTATCCCTTAATTAAATGGTTTTAAATTATTTATTTCTATTTTTAGGTAATTAATATTTACTTAAAATTTCACAAATACATTGTTTATTATTTTTAAATAATTTATAATAATTTATTATGATTTTTATATCATTAATATTATTTTTAATAATTATTTAGTATTTATAAATAATTATTCTAATTATTTTATTATTAAGTTAATTATTAATAATATCCAAATAAAATAAAATATTTATTGAAAATATGTAAAAATATCATAAATTAATTATAATTATTTAATATAATTTTAAAACTGTTTTTGTATTTATTTACATTTATTTATTAATTATTTCTAATTTTTATAAATTATTTTTTAGAAAATCAATTTACATCTGTCATAAAAGCACTTTCGTGATGTGAAGTGACGCTATAGGTGTTCTTGAGCTTACAGGCAACATTTTAGTCAGTGGTCGAGTGACCGGTTTGACCACGATTTATAAAAGCTATGGTTTATGATTACGGGTTTGATATTTATTGGTGTTATAGTACTCTTACAATAGTACAACATCAACAAAATTTTATGCTTTAACCTATATATAACAAGAAGTTATAGAGGATCAAAGTTATTGTCGAGTCATTTCTTGAGTTTCGGGCAACCTGAGCAGTGGTCGTCATGGTCGGTCAACAGCTTTTGTGGCTTTAATAACTTTGATTACTCGTGTAATAGTTAGTGTCAGTTTTGTTGTAACATGTAGTATATATGTCGAGTACATATATATACACTAACTTGAACAAAGCATGTTTCTAAGGTCTCTAATTATGTTTGGTCAAAGTACAACCAAACGTTTGGTGTTCATCAGTTTTCTAGTAAACCCGAAAACTTGGTCAAGCTTCAGTCAACGACTTTTAACCAATAATTCCAGTAATCCTATAAGTTGTTTAAGCAATTTAAGATCATAGATATGTAGTATGTATATAAAGGTGTTAATCTAAAATAAAAAAGTTACAAAACAAACAAATGAAAGCGAATCAAAAAGGTTGGTCAAAGTAAGCCGAGCACAAATCGTTTTGAGTTTTCTAGGTAACCCGAAAAAATTGAACTCAAGTGAACGGTCAACTCACTTTGACCTCCTATAACTTGCAATATATGGTTCTAATGAACCTATTTTCTTTTCCAAATTAAAGACCTACTAACAGGCTACAAATAACATACAAATAACAGACCTAAACATAAACACATATGAATCTACAAGCTCTGACATTCTACCATCGACTTGATTTCCAAAATTTCCAGATTTCTAAAAACACTTAATTAAGGCATCTACATGTTATGAACATGTGTTCTATCAATCTAACATACTTTCTAACATACTAATACATAATCCTAAACATCTAAACAACAAAATTAACAAAGGATCAAAGAGCTAGCTATGAATTAGGTTTGCACCTTTTCTTGATTAATTTTTGATTCTAGCTTCTGAATTTGTTGCTGCTATCATCCAGGTTTGATTTGGCAAGTAAATAAGTGTATCACGCTTAAAGATTTCGTGAGTTTGCTCATACCTAGGGTTCCTATTTATAAAATTCATCAACTTGGCTTTTTGGACATTTTCAAGCTACTTGTCTCCAAAAATATCAGATCTGATGACTCTACTCATGCTTAGGAGTTACAAGCATGTCATGTATAGTCTAGGAACTTGCATTGGTGACTCTAACCTACTTGTGAGCTAGCTAGGTTAGTTTAGTAGCTTAATTATGCTCTAATCCTCACTAATCTTGATTAGAATTTTGTTTTTAATGATTAGGATTGTTAAATGATGTTGATTAGTACCTAATTAAAGTTTAGTAACCATGATTAGGTGTTAAGATAATCTAATTAGGGTTAGATTAGCTAATTAGGGTTAGGTTTACAAATTAGGGTTAGGGTTTGTTAATTAGGGTTAAGGTTTGTTAATCTAAGGTTACTAACCTAGATTTCTCACTAATCCTAACAAGCACGACAAAGCTTTTTGTCAGTGTAAGAATGACAAAGCACCTTGTCCAACCAAATATACCGAAAAGTCTAATTTTGAAAGAAAAATTTTTAGCACGAGGTGTCAAGCACGACGTTTTTCGGAGAAAATTTTATTTGATCAAATTTGTTAAACAGTATATATTAACACATAACACATTCGAATGGAGAAATTTTATTGATATAACTGAATTTTACATAATTGAATCATATTAGGGTTTTGTGTTTTTGACAAAGATTCACGCCTTTTGGAAAGTGCTTTTGCTAAATTAAGTGTAACGACCCCAAATTTCATATGATTCAATTACCGATCGTGGTCATTAATAATCGCCTAACTTCGATTTTACATCATTATTCGATGTTAAACTTAATAATATGCGAAATAATTTAAACTTTTCTATCTTCTTACTTTAATTCCACGAATCAAAACCTTTATCATCTACATACGTTTGAATCATATATAATCCATGATTCACTTCATCACGCTTATTATATAAAATTTTACATTTCAATTCAATAACCTTTGCATATCGATAACTCAAACTTTAACTTTACAACTCAACATAAAACTATACATCATAAAACATTTAGTACATCTCATGAATCTTAATCATGGTTTAAAGAAATAACAACTTTAGCTAAAATATTAATCTTCATGTATTATTTACGATCTACGTCATTCAAGTAGCACATAGTGTTACCTTCAATCCTTAACTCAGAAATGGTTATTGCAAGGTTGAGCTCGATGTACCAAAGAAATCTAACAGCTTTTCATGCATCACGTAAATACACATAATAACATGCTTATCACACATCTCATAAACATTAAACTAATATAACAAACATGTTGTAGTTCATAACAAGTATAAAGATTGAGTTCTTTACTCAATCAGCATTCATTACTCAATCAACGTAGTCATAAATTGACTTTAATGTTTCATACATTCAACATATATATAACACATCATGCTCTTTGCAATAAAGATTTAAAACAGCTTAATTATCAAGTTCACATAACAAATAAGAACCGAAAGACTTGCCTTGATCGTTGTTTACCAATAACAGCTTTAACGACTTACGAGATATCTCGCACTTCACGCGTGCCTACACAATTATATAATCATTCACATTAACTATTAGTTACATAGCAACGTATAGTAGTTTTTAATGTAAACTTTAATCTACATCCTATAACCCTTCTTATTAATCAATACACAATGTTCAATTTGATTGTGTTAACTTTAGACTTATAACTCGCTATATTTCTTCTTAGTCAAACTCGAAGTTCATTCAAGTGTTTAAGTCTGGCTAGGACTACTTATTGGTTTTATATTAACCATATTCAATATCTTACAATATTCATTTCATTTGATTTAAAACACTTTTTACATTCATTAACACTTATCACGACGCTTTTAACGTTTATTCATCACACGCCCAATTTGTCTCTCTTGTGTGTGCTTAGTATGCGTATATAACTTATCTAATATATCATTTATTAATGTTAAGCATCATTATACTTAATAATATTCATGTTCTATAACTTCGAATAATATTTATTATCGTTGACATCACTATACTTGTGTACATATCTGACGCCCTCTGATTGCCTCCAAATACGCATCAGTCACAAAGATTACCATTTTGACTACTGTTCCCGACCTCAAATTGGGAAACTTAAAGAATAAACGTTGTAGGTCTATTCTTCCTCGCTTACAGATCATCTTGAATCTCCTCAATCGGAGTTCGTATAAAAATGTTATGCCTATTTTACTAAAGCAGTCAAAACAAATCACACGACATAGTTTGGGCGAATCGCACTAATTAAGCCTTAGGCACAGTAGCTGATTTACCCCAAATGACTTAGGGCACTGTAATTGCTGCAGATTAGCGTAAACGGACCTAAAGCTACTGTTCTCGTTATTTTTGACCATTTTCTCCTACTAATCTTCATAACTTGAATTATACACATCCAAATTAGTCATGTTTAATTCTATGGATTTGTAATTCATAGAACTACAACATACTAGAATCACTACAAAAAATGGGCCTTTAGCAACGATTTTTCTGAATAACGACTTTATAAGTCGTTGCTAAAAAGTATATGGTTAGCAACGAAATTTGTCCTTCATTGCAGATAGTATCGACTTTCACTTTTTGCAAACGAAATTCATAAGTCATTGCAAAATTTCGTTGCTAATTCATCATGGAAAAAAAATTGTTAGAAATTCATTGCAAAATTTTGGCCACTTGATTTCCCATCATCATGGGCAACAAAAGTTTTTTGTTGCTAAAAATGGGCTTTAACAACGATTTTTCGAGCAACGACTTTATAAGTCGTTGCTAAAAGTGTATGTTTAGCAATGAAACTTGTCCTTCGTTGCAGTGATTGTGTCAAAGCTTTCACTTTTTGCAACGAAATTCATAAAATCGTTGCAAAATTTGGAAATAAAATTTGTTAGAAATTAGTTACAAAATTTCTAACCACTTGACTTCTCATCATCATCATAGGCAACGAAAAAGTTTTTTTGTTGCTATATTTCATTGCCTAATGGACCACATTCATTGTCAACGATTTTTATTTTTGTTGCATATTTTATACAACTTTTTGCAATGACTATTAAAATGTTGCCTTAAATTAAGATAATCCCAATAAGTATGTTTTTGTAAGACCATATTCGATATTCGAGATTTGTCAAAAAATATTCGTAAACAACCTAACATAATAGACTAAAAATTGTAACTGGGTTGATTATGTGACTAATCTTACCTAGTAGGGGATGTGAACAAGGTGGCCAATAAATTGTAACTGGGTGGTCTCCTAAACGCCAAGGCAAGGCAAGGCAAGGCCTTTGGCCTGGCCAAGTCATTTCTATAAAATGAGAATTTAGTCCTGAGCTATCGTGGCCTGGTACAGTTTTAACAACTATAATTGACTGTACTGTGACCTTAATATCTAAGAATAAAGTATGTAATCTTTGACACTATTTTTGTACTAAAATATATGATTAATATTAACTTTTAAAAATTAATTTAGGTATTTTTAAATTTAAAATGGCATGATTCATTTAGTTTTGAAATAACCAGTCTTATAGCTAGTAATTTTAGATACTTTATAATATTTTTATAATTATATTGACTAAAATTAGGATTCATATTAGTTTTAAATTTAAAAATAGTTTAAATTGACTTTTAAAAAATCAATGTTAATCTTTTAGTATTTTATTATGGATAGAGTATTATAATAACATGATATGTTGGTATCATGCTCTGTTTAGTTACTACTCTCTTACAAAATTAGTTATGCTTTTTAAATATAGTTTTATTATTATTAATACATTGGTGATGGCATGATACTATTTTTATTTTATCAATTAAGGATAAAGCAAGGGAACTGAAAATTTTCACATAGGTACCGTACCTCTCATATGAAAATAACAAATTTTAATGGTAAACATATCAAAATTAATTTTCTTAAGTAATGATATGTTAGATTTGAGTCAAATAAAATTGTATATATAATTTTAAAATGTATAAAACAGGATGCGTAGTACAATTTTGAAAAGGAGATGGTACAATTTTGAATGTAGATATGGAGGAGTGAGTGCGTGTATCGATGGGGGATAGATGGATTATCTCATTTGGATTATATTTAGTCCATATGACATCAACAACTGTCTTTTAGTCTATTATGCTAAAATTCGTAAACCACCTCACGAGTAGCGAACTTGAGACCTCTCCAAACTAGAAATTATTATTATTATTATTATTATTATTATTATTATTATTATTATTATTATTATTATTATGGTACTAATCCTGCAAAGCCCGTCAAGATTAAAATCGAACAAAATACAAAAATGATATATTAAGATATAAATTTTAACATAGATTTGTCATCCATGAAATAAATCATGGTCTTTGCATACCAGATTTACCAATGTTAGAAACTAAAAAGTGTTCACAAAACAAAAGTGTTTACCAATGCGATAATTAAAATTTTAAATAATAATAATAAAATAATAATTATTATTATTATTATTTTAATTATTTTAATTATTATTATTATTTAATTATTATTATTATTATTGTTATTATTATTTTAATTATTATTATTATTATTATTATAATTATTACTATTATTATTATTATTATTATTTTAATTATTACAATTATTATAATTATTATTATTATTACAATTATTATTATTATTATTATTATTATTATTATATAATTGCAATAATTATAATAATAATAAAAAAATTAAAATAAGAGTGATCCGACAAATTGTTTGTATTAAATGTAAATGTATATGAATATATGAATTGAAAAAAATTAAAAGGACTCACACATCATTATTCTATCTTATTCATTAGAGTTTAGTTGTAATATGACCTTATTATAAAATTTAAAGATAAATATATTGTTTTTCAAAAAAAAAACTAATTGTAATTGTAGTGACTATTTTTAATCATTGAACTCTGCAAATCTTTCTATTATAAATATTTGTTATTCGCTAATGTACTCATCTTTGTAATTTATTAGATCGATTCTTATTCTTACTCATGAGTTTTTTAAATTTAAATTTAATTTGACCGAAATTCGTATAACAATAAAAAAGAAAAATCATCAAAATATTAAATTTTATTCAAAAACATTGATACCCACGTGACTAGTACAAGAGAAAAAACAAAATAAATTTTGATTCAATTGGTTAAAAAAACTTTGAATGTAATTTTATATTTAGGTATTTAATTTGTAATCGCTTTATATTATTTTAGGGTATTTTAATTATTATTATTATTATTATTTGAAGTATTTAAAATTTATTATTATTAAAAAATAATAATTATTATAATTATTATTATTATTACGAGTTATTATTATTATTATTATAATTCCTAGTACAAATGGCCAAAAGTGTATTATCTCATCTTCGCATGTATAGAAAAACGATGCTAGTCGTTTAAATATTAGTGTTATATAAATTCTAGCATGATAGGTAGTTGGTGCGGTGACTCTTGTTTGGAATATAAGGTTTCTAGTTTGGAGAGGTTTGGAGTTCGATACTCATTAGCAACATTTTCTTTAAGGAAATTTTCTTTAAGTTCTTAAATTCAACATTTTACATTGAATATGTGAGACCCCAAATTTTATGAATAAAGATTCAAATTTCTCAAATATTTTTTTAAATATTATGGTGTGGATTTGATATAATGTTATAGTTATGGGTAATATTTATAAATTTTGTAAAATATGCAAGTTGTTATAAAATATTCGTTTGGTTGTGGAATATTCTTTTTCTTGGGAATATCCGTATGCGATGACACAATCATTGGTGAACCCCACAACGGAAGTATTATCGTAGTTAAAAACTATGCGAATTATCTTTTATAAAAATAACTACGAAAAGTGTTACCGTTAAAAACCGTTGAACTACTTAGTAGTAAAAGTACAAAGAAAAAGCGCGGTTGCATAGTAGCACACGATATTGATTATTGATGCTTACGTGAGAAGTCACTCGGTTATACTCAATTATTACTACGATAATTGTTGCATCATATCTCTCATATTATTGATTTGATTATTGTCATAGTATCATCTACATAATATATCTATTATTAAATCAATAATTGAGATTTTAAAGTTATTCATATTATTAAATTATAATATTTATAATGTCTAGAAGTTACATCGAGGAGAGGTTTGGTCATCTAATTGCGGCAACCAATAAGGAGAAATCCTTATCTGAAAGCCCTCTCTTCTCAGGAACGACACGGTTGTTAAATATTGTGAGTTATAATATTAATGATGAATAAGTTCGTGTTGATTAAATATGAAATCGATAGTTCCATTGTGTTGGAATTATTAGTGTTAGTGAAAATCGATATTTATTTCGATATTAATTGATGTCTGGAAGTTATACTGACTAGTCGGGTAATTAATCGGATAAATGAGCAATTAATTGCTATTGATTCACATGATTATAACTATTTGTTCACATGTGTGTACAATTGATTCACATTCATTACTATTAGGGGAGTTGGTGCAAGATTGATAATACTTGCATGACTAAGTTAAAAATGGAGGTATAGATGGAGGTACTATAATCGTAATTTATATTTTCACATGTCTACAACTATTGATTCACATTATTTACTATTAAGGGAGGTGGTGCAAGTTTGATAATACTTGCAGGACTAAATTAAAAATGAAAGAAAAGTTGGTGGTATTGTACTGTAATATTTCGAGCCCCAAAACGTTCAATTATTGAAACTATATTTTCCTATAAATAGATGCTCATTCTTCCTTCATTTCTCACCAATTCACTAAAGCTTTAGAGCAATAATTATAGAGAGAAATTATAGAGAGAAAGAAGAAGAGAAGTTTGCTACCTCACTATTCCAAATCCAGCTTCTTTTGAGGTAAAGGGTATTATTTCTTTCGTATTCATGAAGAGAGTTATTGTTATTCCATTCCTTATTATTCATTGGAATAACTCAGATATCTGTGACTACCATATATATGGTAAAATTCTTCATTATTCTATTCTTTATTATTATGTTGGAATAACTTTTATACATGTAAGTCTGCATATATGGTGAAATTCTTCTATTATTCCATTATTTATTATTCGATGGAATATCCTCACGTGCGTTCTTGCGTTACGCATGACACCGTTCCATTATTTATTATTCATTTAATATCCTCGTGCGTGTATTTATGCATGACTGGTTCCATTATTTATTATTACATCGGAATAACTTTCTGCATGCGGCCTATCGCATGCCTGGTGAATTCTTCATTATTCCATTATTTATTAGTGCAGTAGGAATAACTTTTCTGCATGCGGTCTATCGAATGCACAGGTGAATTATCTCATTATTCCATTCCTTATTGTTCTGTTGGAATAACTCTGCTCTATGTGGATTACCACATGCATGGTGAATGATTCTTCATATTCATTCTTTATTAAATTGTGGAAATGATCAATCTACGTGGATTACCGCATGGTGGGTTAAAATCCTTTTGCGCTTTAGAATTTTTCCGACCCTCAAAAATTCGGAAAAACTTGAAATGATAATTTGATGAGTTTTCTATATTGTGTCCAAAGATGGCAATTTTGGATGTACTGATTAAGAGTTATGAATTTTATGGGAAAAACTATTTTAAAAGTAAACCCTTATAACTCCTTGTGGTTAACTCTAAAATTGGTAAAATTTTTATTGAGAGTACATGTATATAACAGGAGTATACCTCAGAAATTTTGGAATTTTTGGACAAAAGTACAATTTATGATAAATGTCTAAATATTCGGCGATTTTGGCCATATGAAAAATAGTAAATGAATTTTAAAAATTCCGAGAAAAATATATATTCAATATGGGACTATATTTTGTTAAATCTCGAAAAAGAAATATTTTTGGGACTGATTTGGTATTTTCATGAAAATGAACTAGTTGTGAGTAAATGAATTAAATATGTTATGTGAAGTAACAAAATTGGAAAATAGAATTTTATGGCTTGGGAATCCTATATAGGGTATATGCAGATTTTTATGAGGATTTGATCATTGGTGATGAAATCTTATGAGTATGGCATTTTGAATGATTAAATGCATTATTTGGTAAAGTGTAAACAATTGAAATAAATTGTTTATAAGTTTAAGAAGTGATTAAAATATTGTTATAATATTAATAATATTAGATTATGAGTTTATTAAGTGATTGATAATATTTGGATAAATTTAAAGTCTTTAATATGTATCCTTGTTTTTGTTTGATTAACGCTTATATCATTGTCATCATCCTCATGCTTATATTGTGATTAAAGTCATCTTTGGCTTGCGTGCATAGATGGACTTGGTATGATTATGACCAGGGATTATTTGGTATAATCATGACCTGTAATGTTATAAATGATGTGGTAAAAGTCCTCGGTGGCTTCGTTGATAGACTCCACGGCACGCTTGCGTGAGGTGGTCGTCGCCCCGATCATTTCTAGCACAGTTGTTATGTTCTCGTCATGTTTTGCATCCCATGAGTGTTTTGGGATAACTCAACCATACACACCCTCATCTCTTCTAATTGTTCTAGCATTTGCTCCATAGTCTTTCTCAATCTTCGATCCCATTCTTTATGCATGGCCTCCATCTGGAATTTCAATTCAGCTGTTGAGGGTTGTTCCTCATAAGTTCCTTTATCCTTCGAGTTATACATATTTCCTTGCAAAATAAGGGTTAGTAGAAAATAGTTTCTTCACCACTCCCTTACATGTTTCGCTCGAATCAATGGTTCACTCGTGTATACTCTCAATAAATTGGCTTTTACCCTCGATTAATCTCACCACTAAGCATTTTACCTCAAATATTCTCTCTAATAGGTTCTTATTGAATTTCCTAGCAAAATTCTTGATTTTACTAATCAATTCAAAATTACTTATCACGAAACAAAAATATAGATTGTGTAACTATCAGAATACCACAAAATCACCGATCGATTGCCTTGTACTCCTCTTGTATGCTTGATTTGTAAATTGTAGCTCTGCTTTAGAATTGATGATGATGGAACGGCATGAAATCTTTGTTGGAATTTGATGGTTTGATGGTGTGCTACAAGTTTGGTTAGCATAATGAAAATAGAATATGAAAAAAATTCTATTTTTTACAATATATATTTCGACGAAAATTAAAGATAAGTAACTTGCTAGAAAGGCTTAGCTTTGATACCAAATGATAGACTCATGCAAGCGCTTATGTGAGGTGGTCGTCGCCTCGATCGTTTCTAGCACAGTTATTATGTCCTCGTCTTGTTTTGCATCTCATGAGTGTTTTGGGATAGCTCAGCCATAGACACCCTCATCTCTTCTAATTGTTCTTGCATTTGCTCCATAGTCTTTCTCAATCTTCGATCCCATTCTTTATGCATGGCCTCCATCTCCATCTGGAATTTCAATTCAGCTGTTGAGGGTTGTTCCTCATAAGTTCTTTTATCCTTCAAGTTAGACATATTTCTTGCAAAATAAGGGTTAGTAGAAAATAGTTTTCTCACCACTCCCTTACGTGTTTCGCTCGAATCAATGGTTCACTCTGTATACTCTCAATAAATTGGCTTTTACCTTCGATTAATCTCACCACTTAGCCTTTTACCTCAAAAATTCTCTCTAATAGGTTCTTATTGAATTCCCTAGCAAAATTCTTGATTTTACTAATCAATTCAAAATTACTTATCACGAAACAAAAATATAGATTGTGTAACTATCAGAATACCATAAAATCACTGATCGATTGCCTTGTACTCCTCTTGTATGCTTCAGATTTGTAAATTGTAGCTCCGTTTTAGAATGGATGATGATGGAACGGCTTGAAATCTTTGTTGGAATTTGATGATTTGATGGTATGCTACAAGTTTGGTTAACACAATGAAAATAGAATATGAATTTTTTTTCTTTTTTTCCCTTTTTTTTTCAAAGTTATCAGACTTAATATTTTCACCAAATTCAAGTGGGCTTCTCAACATTAATATACATGAAGCAATGGTCTACATATCACCAATCATTAAGCTGGAGCATGTAAAGTCCTAGCAATACAAGGATTCTTGGCTTGCAAGGGAATTTCGGAATTAATCAAGTTAAGATTCAGTAAATGATCTGCTTTACGCGGCAAGTTATCAACCTAGTCACGCGGTAAAGAAAATCCCACGCGGCGAAGGATTTTATTTTCTTTATTTGGATTCTTAATTTTAAATTCTATTGTCATTAGGATTTCTGTTTAATTAGAATTTCTTTTCCAAATTAATTTCTATTTCCTTATAGCAATTACGGTTATAGTTTATAAATTCCTATTAGAATTTGGATTGTTTTGAGTAGTATAAATAGAGATTCAAGTTGATGTAATCAAACACATTATTCATCATTCAATATATTTGTGAGGTTATTCTCTACTTTTGGTTCTTTGAAGAATTCCTAAGTATTTTCTTAGTTATTTCTTTGAGAATCAATTTGACTTATCATACAATAATTCATAGTTGTGTGTGGCTTTCACCGCATCAATCGTCGATTGTACCGAGATTACCGCTTCAATATAAGCGAGGGGTCAAGGTGTTGTTGGTGTCCATTCAACGTAGAATTCCGAACGCGAGCAATTGTACCAAGATTACCGTCTATATATAGGCGAGGGGTTAAGGTGTTGTAAGCAATTCACCCAACAACTGTGTTAGAAACCATCAGGGCGACGACCACCTAACACAAGCGTGTCGTGGAGTCTATCACCTGTAGTGCATTGATGGACAGTTTTTGGTATGATTATGACCGGGGATTATTCGGTATAGTTATGACCATTGATGATTTAATGAATATCCTTGGCACGTAGTGCAGGGATGATTTGATGATGTAGTTTATTTATTAAAATTTGAGTCTCAAATGATAAAAATTGATGAAAACATTTTAAATCATAGAAGATAGTAGATATCATGCTCTACTTGACTCTTCTAATGGATGGATTGCTTATTCATTGCAGCTTAAACTTGATGTCTATTGTATTTTATCAGTTTAACATTGTTGAAGGCTAATGATAATTTATTCTGCATTATCTTAGTCATAATATTTCTTACTAGGCTAGTTGAGCTCACCCTTTTGCTTTCATTGTTCTCTTCAGGAAATGAGAACGTAGTCGGGACTAGTCGGGGAATGGAGTGATGGTCCGAGATGGTGTATTAGTAGTCCTCACTATTCTATAAAATAGTGTGATAATAATTGTAATGAGGACTCCATTGAGAGTGGATATTGTCTAGAAGGCAATATTCTTGTTTAAACTCTCAGCTTTGTTTTGTCGTATTGTACACGACAGTTGCATAATTAAGTTTGTATTTGATTGTGTACCATGTATTTGGCGACTCAAGATGGGTGATGTATACCTATTTTGGGGGCGTCATGATTGGTATCAAAGCTTAGGGATATGATCCCCAGGCCGAGATGTGAGACAAGAACTAGGAGGAGAGATGGGGAATTCCTTCGCTAGTATGACCTACCTAAGTTATTTGTTATTTAATTGGTCGGTTAGAGTATAAGGATAATATGTTATATGTTAATTAACCCTTGTTTTGTGACAAGTGTTTGAAAATGGCATCCAAAATGTTGAGATCAAGAATGAAGCACATGAGACCGCTGAGTCACCAACGATCAATACCTGTGATAATGTGCAACAGAAGATAATAATCCTCAAGTAAATAACAACACCGATCAAATGATGGGCTAAATTGCTTTGGTTCCCCCTCCATATCCCCCGATTCTCCTTTACCACCAGCTTGCTTGCTCTTCTACACAGTTTACCCACAAATGATAGGTTCTCTCGCTTACCATAGCTTCCGTCCCATGAATCGCCTTTACAGTGCAAATCATGCCGAGACATTCTCTCATTTGTTCTTTGATTGTCCCTATTCTACTTCGCCTCTCTTACATTCTTGCCTTTGAGTTCGGACCAATGCTCCAAGGAGCTGGGATAGTCTGGTGGACTATATCATTCATTTTAAAGGAAAAAAATTGATTACGATATTTTAAAAGTGGTCTTTTCCACCACAGCTTATAAACTTTGGGCGATTAGAACTCAATTGTCCATAAAAATGCCAAATTGCTTATGAATGTTTTGGCTAGGGAGATTATTATTATCACTAAGTCAAGGCTTTCTTCTTTCCCCAAATTCCTCAAGGTCACAGTGATCTAGGCTGACCTAAGTATTTGGTTGTGAGGCTGCTATGGTCTATTTCATGGTTCTTGGTTTGGTCTTTTCTGCATAGATAGTCGTTTCTACCGCTTTGCTAAATTCGAATCAACTTAGCTTCCATAGCGGTTCGGCAGTTCGGCCTCTTCATTGGTTTGGTTTGACTATTGCTTCTTTCCATGTTGGGTAGCACTTTATTCCATATCTGGTTTCGGCTTTGTGGCGATAAAGGTCCAAAATTTGGGGCTTCGTGGTTCTTCCTCTTGTCTTCTGGAAGTCAGGGATTTGGTTTCGGCTTCGGGGTTTTGGCTTCGACCTCGGGGTTCGGTAAAGATGGTTTGGCCCTCTCCTTCTGGCTCTCGTAGTCCTTCCTATGCTTCACAGATCTTGGTCTTCTTGCAATGCGATTTGGTTCGATCTTCCTCCCGGTTTACAAACTTTGGGCGGTGTAGGAACTCAATTGTTCATAAAATGACAAATTGCCTATGAGTGTTCGGTTTCCATGGCGATTCGGCCTCTTCGTTGGTTTGGTTCACTATTGCTTCATCGCTTTGGGTTGATAGCATCTTCAATCAGAATCGGTTCGGCTTTGTGGCGATGATTGATCTGGTGGCATCTGGGCTTAGCATCTCGGCTCGCCTTGGTTCTACCTCTTGTCTTGAGAATCTGGGGATGTTGGTTTCGGCTTGGGTTTCGGCCTTGACCTCGGTCTTGAGGTTTTGGCTTGGCTTGGGTTCTAGTATAGATGGTTTTGGCCCTCACCTTCCGGCTCTCGTAGTTCTTCCTATGCTTGACAGATCCCTTCGACTTCAGATTGCGATTCGGTTCAATCTTCACCCCATTTATTTGGATGCTTGGTTTCACCATTGGTTGTCTATGTTGTTTAAGGTTTCATGCTTGTATTTACTATTGTCCCGCTTAGTAACGCTTTGTTCTTTCATTTGGCTTGGTTGTTAGTCTTTTGTTGTCCATTTTGGGGGTGTCCCATGGTTCTATCAAAAGCTTCTGGGTATGCCCTTTTCGATTGTATTTTCTCTTCTTTTCTATATACAAACAAACTTAGCGAAAAAAAAAACGATGGGATGTTCGAAGCTTTATGCAATTCATGCAACATCGTAAGAGAGACTCTGTTCAAAATATAGGTGGAAATAATGGCAAACCACGGTCGGTCACCGCTAAGCGCTTCAAGGAGCTGGGACCACGCCGAGTTTTTGGGAAAGCGAGAACCACTTAAAGGCGAAGACGCGTGGTTAAAGCAGAGATCACCAAGATATTTGATGTCTTGGGATGCTCAGAGGAGCAAAAGGTTCCCTTTGCCACCTTTATGTTGCGTGAAGAGGCGATTCTTGGTGGGAATCAGTAAAAGCGTTCCTCACTTGACGACTCAAGATGTCTTGGGAGAAGTTCCAAGAGCTTTTCAACGACAAGTACTTTCCCAAAAGTATTAAATCACGTGAAGGAGGTGGATTTTATCAAGTCGAGTAAAACAATATGACCGTGTCGCAATACAAGGCTAAATTTATGAGTTATCCCGGTTTGCATCCCATTTGGTCGATAATATGGATCGAATGACGTGAATGTTTCTAAGAGGTTTGAAACCCAATATATGTAAATACCTCATTTCTCACAAACTTTGTTTATATTCGGATGTTGTGAATAGGGCTCAGTTATTGGAGTGCAATAATGAGTCAAGACAACCAAAAAGGCAACGACCAACAACACGATAATAATCGCATGCGGTGGCAACGACCATCTAACAATGATAACCATCGTGGTGGAAATTATCATGCCAAGAATGGTAACCACTTGATTGTAATCATGGCCAAGATAACAGGAGTGGAAATTTCAAGAAGAGAAGGTTCAACAACGATGGAAAGACAAAGCAGTACCAACACCTGCTTTTCAAGGAAGGAGAATGACCACCAATTGTATGCTTCAAATGCGAAGGGAGGGACATATCGGTCAAAATCGAACGATGCGATCAAAGCATGTTACAATTGTGGAAAAGAAGGTCACCTAGCCCGATTTTGTCGTGCACCAAAAGTCAAGTCCGTGGGGACGGTGGCACCAAAGGTGGATACTGAACAAAACAAAGTCGGTAGTTTCGGGAAGAGCATTTTTGTGACTTCTCAAAAGCGAGTAACCCGAACGAAGTTAGCACGGGTTAGTTAATTATAAATTCTTGCGAAGTCTATACCTTATTAGATACCAGTTCTACCCATTCTTTTATATTTCTTGCTTGCGCTCAACGTTTAAATTTGACCCCGAGAAGTTAGACTTTGACTTATTGGTTGAAACTCCGTTAGGAGAAACCTTTATTTCATGTGTTATCCAAGTCTTGGATGAGAGTCACAGTTTTTAAGTGATATTTCTATCGTTAATAAATTTCCTAATGTATTCTCGAAGAACTTCCTGGCCTACCCCAGAGCGTGAAATCAAATTTTGTATTGACCCCAGTACAAAACCCATTTCTAAAACCCTCAAATATTTTTTCAACTAAAACGAACGTATCATGCGCCAAAGACGTTGGCTCGAGCTGTTGAAGATTACGACCATACCATTCAATATCATTGTGGAAGAGCGAACGTGGTAGCTGACGCGTTGAGTAGAAGATCGTATGCGGATACGAGTGTGACATTGTTAACACAAAAATCCATTCGTATAACTTACAAATGATGAAGATAGAGTTCAAGACTCTAGGGACCCACGTGGTGATATCAAATATACGAGTAGAATCGACTCTAATCGATAAAGTTAAAGGCCGCTCAAGCTACACATCCGAAGCTGATGAATGTGAAGAAAAAGGTTCAAGAGGGCGTTATTCTAAAAGCAAGAATCGATGAAGAGAGGAACTGTGGCCTATAGACTCATTTTACCGCCAAGTATGTCGCGTGTTCATAACATTTTTCACGTATCGATGTTACGTAAATATGTGGAAGGCCCGAACCACATTATTGAATTAGAACAAGACGAGATAGCAGAAGATTTAATGTATGAGGAGATACATGTTAAAATCTTGGATAAGAAGGATCCTATTCAACACTCAAAGGTTATACCTCAAGAGTTAGAATCGAAATAAAGTCAAGGTATCCTCACCTCTTGACATACCGTGTGCGATCGTGAAATTTTGAGGGGAAAATTTCATAAGGAGGGGAGATTGTGAGACCCCAAATTTTATGAATAAAGATTCAAATTTCTCAAAATATTTTTTAAATATTATGGTGTGGATTTGATATAATGTTATAGTTGTGGGTAATATTTATAAATTTTGCAAAGTATGCAAGTTGTTATAAAATATTCGTTTGGTTGGGGAATATTCTTTTTATCGGGGAATATCCGTACGATGGCACAATCATTGGTGGACCCCACAACGGAAGTATTGTCGTAGTTAGAAAATGACATAATTATCTTTTTATAAAAATAACGGCGAAACTATTACCGTTAAAACTGTTGAACTACTTTCTTAGTAAAAAAAGTACGAATACGCGTTGTTACATAGTAGCACACGGTATTGATTATTGATGCTTACGTGAGAAGTCACTCAGTTATACTCAATTATTGCTAAAGTAATTGTTTGTATCATATCTCTCATATTATTGATTCGATTATTGTCACAAAGATTATCATCGCATAATATGATATATTATTAAATCAATAATTGAGACGGCAAAGTTATTCATATTATTAAATTACAATATTTACAATGTCTAGAAGTTACATCACAGGAGAGGTTTGGTCATCTAATTGCGGCGCCAATAAGGAGAAATCCTTATCGAAAGCCCCTCTTCCTAGGAACGACACGGTTGTTAAATATTGTGAGTTATAATATTAATGATGAATAAGTTCGTGTTGATTAAAGATGAAATTGATAGTTCCATTGTGTTAGAATTATTAGTGTTAGTGGAAATCAACATTTATTTCGATATTAATTGATGTCTGGAAGTTATCTTGACCACCAGATAATTAATCGGATAAATGAGCAATTAATTGCTATTGATTCACATGATTATAACTATTAATTGATTCACATTCATTTACTATTAGGGAAGTTGGTGCAAGATTGATAATACTTGCATGACTAAGTTAAAAATGGAGGTATAGATGGATGTACTATATCACGTAATTCGTATTTTCACATGTCTAGAACTATTGATTCACATGATTTACTATTGATTCACATTATTTACTATTAGGGGAGGTGGTGCAAGTTTGATAATACTTGCAGGACTAAATTAAAATGAAAGCAAAGTTGGAGGTATTGTACTTTGTAATATTTCGAGCCCAAAATGTGCAATTATTGAAACTATATTTTTCTATAAATAGAAGCTCATTCTTCCTTCATTTCTCACCAATTCACTAAAGCTTTAGAGCAATTATTATAGAGAGAAATTATTGAGAGAAAGAAGAAGAAAAGTCTCGCTACCTCACTATTCCAAATCCAGCCTTCTTTTGAGGTAAGGGGTATTATTTCTTTTGTATTCATGAAGAGAGCTATTGTTATTCCATTCCTTATTATTACATTGGAATAACTTTTGTGATACGAGACTCTAGTATATATGGTGAAATTCTTACATTATTCCATTCTTTATTATTATGTTGGAATAACCTATCTATGTAAAGTACCGCATACATGGTGAAATTCTTCTATTATTCCATTATTTATTATTCATTGGAATATCCTCGCCGTGCGTATGCTTTCGCATGACCTGTTCCATTATTTATTATTCCGTTGGAATATCACATGTGTCGCTTACGCACGACCGATCCATTATTTATTATTACGCTTGGAATAACTTTATGCATGCGGTCTATCGCATGCCTGATGAATTCTTTTGTTATTCAATTATTTATTATCCCGTTGGAATAACTCCGTCTGCATGCGGTCTATCGCATGCTCGGTGAATTTCGGCATTATTCCATTCCTTATTGTTCTATTGGAATAACCTGTCTATGTGGATTACCACATGCATGGTGAATGATTCTTCGTATTCATTCTTTATTAAATTGTGGAAATGATCAATCTACGTGGATTACCTCATGACGGGTGAAAATCCATTTGCGCTTTAAGTAATTTTCCGACCCTCAAAAATTCTGGGAAAATTTGATGAGTTTTCTATATATCCAAAGATGACAATTTTGGATGTACAGATTAAGAGTTATGAATTTTATGGAAAAAGACTATTTTAAAAGTAAACCCTTATAACTCATTGTGGTTAACTCCAAAATTGGTGAAATTTTTATTGAGAGTACATGTATATAACGAGAGTATACCTCATAAATTTGAATTTTTGGACAAAAGTACAATTTATGATAAATGTCTAAATATTCGGCGCTTTTGGCCATATGAAAAAATAGTAAATGAATTTTAAAAATTCAAAAAAAATATATGTTCAATATGGGACTATATTCTATTAAATCCCGAGAAAAGAAATATTTTTGGGACCGATTTGGTATTTTTCATGAAAATGAACTAGTTATGAGTAAATGAATTAAATATGTTATGTAAAGTAATAAAATTGGAAAATAGGATTTTATGGCTTGGGAATCCTATATAGGGTATATCAGATTTTTTTATGAGGGATTTGATCATTGGTGATGAAATCTTATGAGTATAGCATTTTTGAATGATTAAATGCATTATTTGGTAAAGTTTAAACAATTGAAATAAATTGTTTATAAGTTTAAGAAGTGATTAAAATATTGTTATAATATTAATAATATGAGATTATGAGTTTATTAAGTGATTGATAATATTTGGATAAATTTAAAGTCTTTAATATTTATCCTTTTTTCGCTTGATTAACGCTTATATCATTGTCATCATCCTCACGCTTATATTGTGATGAAAGTCATCTTTGGCTTACGTGCATAGATGGACTTGGTATGATTATGACCGAGGATTATTCGGTATAATCATGACCTATAATGTTATAAATGATGTGGTAAAAGTTCTCGATTGGCACGTGCATTGATGGACGCTTTTGGTTTGATTATGACCGAGAATTATTCTTATAGTCATGACCATTGATGATTTAATGAATATCCTTGGCCCGTAGTGTAGGAATGATTCGATGATGTGGTTTATTTATTAAGCTGAGTCTCAGCGATAAAAATTGATGAAAATATTTTAAATCATAGAAGATAGTAGATATCATGCTCTACTTAACTCTTTTAATGTTTATTCCGCTGCAATTAAACTTGATGTCTACTGTATTTTATCAGTTTAACATTGTTGAAGGCTAATGATAATTTATTCTGCATTATCTTAGTCATAATATTTCTTACTCATTGTTCTCTTCAGGAAATGAGAACGTAATTTGACTAGTCGGGAAATGGAGTGATGGTTCGAGATGGTGTATTAGTAGTCCTCACTATTCTATAAAATAGTGTGATAATAATTGTAATGAGGACTCCATTGAGAGTGAATATTGTCTAGAAGGCAATATTCTTGTTTAAACTCTCAGCTATGTTTTGTCGTATTATACACGACAGTTGTATAATTAAGTTTGTATTTGATTTTGTACCATGTATTTGGCGACTCAAGATGGGTGATGTATACCTGTTTTGGGGGCGCCACGTAATATGTGATTATTTTTATTTTTTTAAATATTTGATTAAAACATTAATAATATGCTTATAGTTTGTTTCATTTATTATTTAACCTCAATATATATTACTTTATTATTTTGTTATACGTAACATTTATAGAGAGTTTCAAATATGAAGAGCTCTCGAGGGAAGTGTATACAAGTATTAGGCTATATTAATTTATTTACGTCCCTGAATGAGTTTGAATTTGATTTAATAAGTAATTTCAAAATATATGTTTTATATTTTTTAAACTCTAAATGTGTCTAAATGATTTAGACAAAAATTGTAGCTAAATTAGTATTAAAAGTTATTCCTCCGTCCCACAAAAGATTCACATTTATCATTTATTTTTATTCTACAAAAGAGTGCTCTTTTATAAATAACAATATAAAATAATATAATATATTAAGTTTATCATTATATTTTAAGAGTCTCTACATATGACAAGAGAGATAAATTGGAATTAAAAATGACCACACTTTAAATTATTCTATTTTATCATATAAAGTTTCACATTAATTATAATTCAACTTCGTTATAAATTATTCTATTTTATCACATAAAATTTCACTTTATTTATAATTTAACTTCGTCATAAATTTGTCAACATATAAATATCATGTCACTACCAACTAGTAAGTTACCAATTTATAGGAATAAACATATACTTTATAATACATATTTGTCAACGATACATAGATGTTTTATTTAAATTTTTTAAAAAAATAAATTTGTAAAAAGAAGAGTAAGATGCAACGTCACTTTAATTGGCGTTAGAATTTTTATTTTATTATTTTATATCCGAAGTCTTACATACTCATTCATTTCCAACGCCAATGACATATAATAAATATAAAAAATATTAATGTTTGTAAACAAGTACAAGAGATCAAAGAAATTAAAAATATTAAAAAAAAAAGAGACTCAACGTCGCTTTAAAGTGATGTTACATCTTATTCTTCTTTTTACAAATTTGATTTATAAAAAAAAAAAAAAAAGTTACAATGCTTAGGTTAGTTTGACATTGGATCACAATTTAATTTTTTTCAAATTTCTTTAAAAAATAAAATCGTTTAAAAAAATTAAGATAATTTTTTTAAAATTCATTTTTAAATGAGACAAGACACCCGATTCAATTCGATTCAATGAACCAAACCCATTAGGGTTTAAATGACTCATAGACGCTAATTCATTTTATCTCTTTTTACATCTTATCGAGTCACCCAAAATGGGAGACCAAACGCCACCAAAGATGAGATCAACTTAAGATCAATGACGCGACCTAGAAAGCTCGATTTTCACAAAGAGTTACGATCAAGACCATCCTCAAATGAACCCGACGACGGTGACTGGACTCGCCAACCCACACCACAAAGTGGGTGGTCAATCAAGACCGTCCGGGAGGCTAACAAGGTGATTTGAGCCTTGATATGGGTGATAAAGATCAAGGAAAGGGAACAATTCAAATTTGGTTTTTACTTTATTGGTTTTTTATTGATTATTACATTGAAGGGTTGGTTGAAGATGATTAGAAGCTAAAAGTTGGGGATTGTAATCTAGTTGAAAGAAGATAGTTTAGATTTTTGTAAAATTCCCACCTTTAGTATTTAAAGAATATTGATACTTTGGAATTGGATTTGTCAAATTGAATTGGATTATAAAGTTGATTGAGAATTGAAGGTTTAAAGTCCAGATATTTGATAATAGCCAAGCTATTTCTCGCCAAAATTAGTTGTTACTTTAATTGTTTGGTGTTAATCTACGCAAATTGTAGTTAATTGGAAAGGATGGTTGGGACTAATGCGTGATGCTATTGATTTTGTGTACACAAATTGATACAATCCCGATCGCCAGTTTATTCACTTGTAGCTAGTATTATGTGGGTCTTTATAACTTTACATAATCGATTACATGCAAAGGAAAAGAAGCAAGTTTCACGCGAAAAAGATCCTAACGTGGCAAGGATTTTGGGATTTTAGGAAAAAGATTTTGTTTCCTAAAATATTAGGCATATTCTATTAGCCTAATTTTTAGGATTTATTTTCCGAATACTTATCAAATTCTATTATAATTAGGATTTCTTTCCAGTTTAGATTTACATTCTAAATAAGGTTTCTATTGTTTTATAGAAATAGGAATTTCTTTTCCAAATTGATTTCTACTTAGAAATTAGGGTTATGGTTTGTAATTCCTATTAGGATTAGAATAATTTGTTCCTATTGTTATTAGGATTTGGATTGTTTTGAGTAGTATAAATAGAGGTCTAAGTTAATGTAATCAAATACATTATCATTATTCATTATTCAATATATTTGTGAGGTTATTCTCTACTTTTGGTTCTTTGAAGAATTCCTAAGTATTTTTTTAGTTATTTCTTTGAGATTCAATTTGACTTATCATACAACAATTCATAGTTGTGTGTGGCGTCTTCTACCGCATCAATCGCCGATTGTCTTAGAGATTACCGCTTCAATATAAGCGAGGGGTCAAAGTGTCGTTGGTGTCCATTCAACGCAGAATTCGACGCGCGAGCAATTGTACCAAGATTACCGTCTCACATATAGGCGAGGGGTTAAGGTGTTGCAAGCAATTCACCCAACAACTGTGCTAGAAAGCGATCGGGGCGGCAACCACCTCACGCAAGCGTGCCGTGGAGCCTATCATTTGGTATCAAAGCTAAGCCTTTCTAGCAAGTTACTTATCTTTAATTTTCACGTCAAATATATATTGTAAAAAAAAAAAAAAAAAACAAAAAAAAAAAGAGTAAAAAAAAAAAAGAAAAAAAAGGAAAAGAAAAAATTCATATTCTATTATCAGGCAACCCAATTTGTAGCACACCATCAAATCATCAAATTCCAACCAGAGTTCATAATTGCTCCATCATCATCAATTCTCAAACGGAGCTACAATTTACAAATCGACGACACAAGAGGAGTAAAGGCAATCGATTGGTGATTTTGTGATATTCTAATAGTTACACCATCTATAATTTTGTTTCGTGATAAGTAATTTTTGAATTGATTAGTAAAACCAAGAATTTTGCTAGGGGAATTCAAGAAGAACATATTAGAGAGAATATTAGAGGTAAAAGGCAAGAGTGTAAGATTATTAGAGGTAAAAGCCAAATTTGAAGCGATACACGAGTGATTCATCATTATTTGAGCGAAACACGTAAAAGGAGTGTGTAAGAAAAATTTTATCTACTAACCTTTGTTTTACACAAAAAACATGTATGGCTACAATTATGAAAGTTCTTATGGGTCTCGAAGGAATACTTTCCAAGGCAATATTGATATGAGAGGCATATCTGAGATGGGAGAGAAAATGGAGCGAGAATTTGACTATCATGATTACTCAGAGAGGAGGAAGGTCATCTGGCGATTCAAGAGTTCTCCGATCATACAATTATATGGTGGCAACTTAGCAAACAAAAACATGGGGAACGTCAGATTCGAGACATGGGCGAAATTAAAAACAAAGAATGAGAAAGCGGTTTGCTCGAGTGCAAATGTGATAGGAGGGATGAGTATACATCTAAAAAATATGTAGAGAGCAACCTTCAAGGCGATCTACATTAGAAGATGATATGAGGGTTCACGGACATATGTAAACAAAGAGGATTCACATTGGAGACAACCCCAAGACACTCTTAAGGCATCCAAGAACTTAAGAGAAGACATCAATGAGAGCTTTAAGGAGGTGGAAGAAATTATAGAATATGCGGTCAAGGAGAGTTATTGGGTTCGAGTGTTCAAGATGAAATCCATGATCTAAAGCAAGATGGTGAACATCCCAAAGAAAGTAATCAAGAAGATGAGTTTGTAAAAGGAAATACATGTGGAAAAGATCGACAAAAGAAATTGTTCAAAAGATTGATAATGTAAAAGAAAAATTAAAAGAGTGAGAATGAAAAGAAAAGAGAGATTGAGAAAAAGAGAATGAAAAGAGTGACCTTGATAAGCGAGAGAAAAAAAACAAGCGAGAGGGTGAGCATAAAGAAGAGAGAGAAGAAATATGTGACTATGAAAAGATAGTGAGTTGAAAAGTGAGTTATATTTTGAAAAGCCAATGACCGTGTACATTAAATACAAGACGGTAGCTTTTGAATACTAACACTAATGATTCTTCTTTGTCTAGTTTTGTTTTGTCTCTTGTGCAGGTTGTTGATGAAATACCCCGTACTATCATTCCGTACCGATCAGCTGATAGTATTCCCGAGGAGACGACGAAGTTACCAAGGCGGGTTGGAGAGTTGGTGAAAGTGGGTATCGTGAGAGAAGACATGAGTTCATGTGTTGATTATGAGATCATAGTATCTAAGGAGGATGGGACAACGAGTTTGTTCGTCGATTTTGAATTGGTAAACAAGTATCGTTATTCTTTTTCTTGTTTGGATAATATGCTTGATAAATTACATAGTACTTGTGTTTTATCTACATGTGATAATGATACAATGCCTAATCAATTTAGCACGAGAGATTGTGATAAATGGAAAATTGTTTTAGCATGTGAGTTATATAGGTGGTTAGTTATTTCTGTTAGATTAACTAATGCATCTAGTGTTTTCATGAGTTATTTAAAACATGTTTTGCATGCTTCTATTGGAAAATTTGTTGTTAGCTATTTTGATGGTAGAATCATTTTTTATCATAAACTATGGAGGATATTTGATTTATGTTGAGTTAGTTTATGATCATGATATATATTCTCGTTCTCGATGTGTTTACTTGCATGAAATTAATTCTAGGTTTTGTTGTCAGATATTGACTTAGGGTTTCATGCTAGTCAATCTTTACATGAATTGTCGTTAGTTGACAATGGTAGTAATCATGTTGTTTCGTTGGAGTAGTCTTCATTGCATGATTTGCTATCATATGGTTTTGATTCAAGAAGTGTTTATCATCAAGATGGTTTGAGAGATGAGTTATTTGCATGTTTAGTTAGTTCACTTAGATTAGCTAAGGCATTGCATACTTCCATGGAATTGTTGAATTATATTTTGAATTCTTTCATGGGAAAATTTGTTATTCTCTATTTTGATGATATTTCGATTTTTGTCAACACTTTGGAAAATTCTTTAGCATGTGTTGAGTTTGTTTGTGATCATCGTCGATATGCTATTGAAATTTCAACTTATGATTGTGACCTTTTATTCCGTTGGTGCTATTATGTGATTTTGATTGTGTTAATGTCAATGGAAGGAGAAAGGTTGGTTGTGTTTTCTTGATTCGTGATAGGATCATATTCATCGAGGGAAACATGGATCGTGCAATTCAATTAGATCAATGTATTGAGAGTTTACAGGGAAGTGTTTTGAATATTATTTTATTAGACTATGCATTTGATTTTGATTTATTTGATTCCTTTGTGATTAGACAAAAGGAACTTGTTGATTTGTTTTATTCTGTGTTTAATCCAGGGATTCAGGTGTATGGGCTTATGCGACCTGATGAATTTCAAAAGTTGATATTTGACCCAGGATCATTGACGTGGTTATGTTTGAAAATGATCGAGATTATAAGATTTCTGTTTGATTCGGGAATTCATCATTGGAAGAATCTATCACATGAAGAGTTTTTCATTTTCATATTTGATCCAGGAGGAGTTGGAACTTTTCAAATTCTTGTTTGCGTTGCTGATATTGCTTATTCATTTAAATTACCGTGTGAGACTTGTGGTTATGTTTTGTTTGGTGATTCTAACTTTGTTTGTTTTGATGTAGGATCAGATTTGTGGACAAATCCTTTTCAAGGGGAGTGGATGCCAGATTTGAGGACAAATCCTTTTTGAAGAGGAGGGGAATGATACAATCCTGATCAGCAAGTTATTCACATGTAGCTAGTATTATGTGGGTCTTTATAACTTTACATAATCAGATTACATGCAAAGGAAAGAAGCAAGTTTCACGCGGCAAAAGATCCTAACGTGGCAAGGATTTTGGGATTTTAGGAAAAAGATTTTGTTTCCTAAAATATTAGGCATATTCTATTAGCCTAATTTTTAGGGATTTATTTTCCAGATACTTATCAAATTCTATTATAATTAGGATTTCTTTCCAGGTTTAGATTTACATTCTAAATAAGGTTTCTATTGTTTTATAGAAATAGGAATTTCTTTTCAAATTGATTTCTACTTAGAAATTAGGGTTATGGTTTGTAATTCCTATTAGGATTAGAATAATTTGTTCCTATTGTTATTAGGATTTGGATTGTTTTGAGTAGTATAAATAGAGGTCTAAGTTAATGTAATCAAATACATTATCATTATTCATTATTCAATATATTTGTGAGGTTATTCTCTACTTTTGGTTCTTTGAAGAATTCCTAAGTATTTTTCTTAGTTATTTCTTTGAGATTCAATTTGACTTATCATACAACAATTCATAGTTGTGTGTGGCGTCTTCTACCGCATCAATCGTCGATTGTACTTTAGATTACCGCTTCAATATAAGCGAGGGGTCAAAGTGTCGTTGGTGTCCATTCAACGCAGAAATTCGAACGCGAGCAATTGTACCAAGATTACCGCTCACATATAGGCGAGGGGTTAAGGTGTTGCAAGCAATTCACCCAACAACCGTGCTAGAACGATCGGTAAGAACCACCTCACGCAAGCGCGTCCGTGGAGCCTATCATTTGGTATCAAAGCTAAGCCTTTCTAGCAAGTTACTTATCTTTAATTTTCTCGTCAAAATATATTGTAAAAAAAAAAAAAAAAAAAAAAAAAAAAGAGAGTAAAAAGAAAAAAGAAAAAAGGAAAAGAAAAATTCATATTCTATCAGGTACCCAATTTGTAGCACACCATCAAATCATCAAATTCCAACCAAGAGTTCATACTGCTCCATCATCATCAATTAAAACGAAGCTACAATTTACAAATCGACGATACAAGAGAGAGTACAAGGCAATCGATTGGTGATTTTGTGATATTCTAATAGTTACACCATCTATAATTTTGTTTCGTGATAAGTAATTTTTGAATTGATTAGTAAAACCAAGAATTTTGCTAGGGAATTCAAGAAGAACATATTAGAGAGAATATTAGAGGTAAAAGGCAAGAGTGTAAGATTATTAGAGGGTAAAAGCCAAATTTGAAGCGATACACGAGTGATTCATCATTATTTGAAGCGAAACACGTAAGGGAGTGTGTAAGGAAAATTTTATCTACTAACCTTTGTTTCTGACAAAGAAACATGTATGGCTACAATTATGAAAGTTCTTATGGGTCTCGAAGGAATACTTTCCAAGGCAATATTGATACAGAGGCATATCTGAGATGGGAGAGAAAAATGGAGCGAGAATTTGACTATCATGATTACTCCGAGAGGAGGAAGGTCATACGGGCAGTTCAAGAGTTCTCCGATCATACAATTATATGGTGGCAACTTAGCAAACAAAAACATGGGGAACGTCCGTTCGAGACATGGGCAGAATTAAAAACAGCAATGAGAAAGCGGTTTGCTCGAGTACAGTGTGATAGGAGGGATGAGTATACATCTAAAAAATATGTAGAGCAACCTTCAAGGCGATCTACATTAGAAGATGATATGAGGGTTCACAGACATGTAAACAAAGAGGATTCACATTGGAGACAACCCCAAGACACTCTTAAGGCATCCAAGAACTTAAGAGAAGACATCAATGAGAGCTTTAAGGAGGTGGAAGAAATTATAGAATATGCAGTCCAAGGAGAGTTATTGGGTTCGAGTGTTCAAGATGAAATCCATGATCTAAAGCAAGATGGTGAACATCCGAAAGAAAGTAATCAAGAAGATGAGTTTGTAAAAGGAAATACATGTGGAAAAGATCGACAAAAAGAAATTGTTCAAAAGATTGATAATGTAAAAGAAAAAATTAAAAAGAGTGAGAATGAAAAGAAAAGAGAGATTGAGAAAAAAGAGAATGAAAAGAGTGACCTTGATAAACGAGAGAAAAACAAACGAGAGGGTGAGCATAAAGAAGAGAGAGAAGAAATATGTGACTATGAAAAAGATAGTGAGTTGAAAAGTGAGTTATATTTTGAAAAGCCAATGACTGTACATTCGTACAAGACGGCGCTTTTGAATACTAACACTAATGATTCTTCTTTGTCTAGTTTTGTTTTGTCTCTTGTGCAGGTTGTTGATGAAATACCCCGCACTATCATTCCGCATCTGCCGATCACCGATAGTATTCCCAGGGAGACGCACGGGGTTACCAAGGCGGGTTGGAGAGTTGGTGAAAGTGGGTATCGTGAGAGAAGACATGAGTTCATGTGTTGATTATGAGATCATAGTATCTAAGGAGGATGGGACAACGAGTTTGTTCGTCGATTTTGAATTGGTAAACAAGTATCGTTATTCTTTTTCTTGTTTGGATAATATGCTTGATAAATTACATAGTACTTGTGTTTTATCTACATGTGATAATGATACAATGCCTAATCAATTTAGCACGAGAGAGATTGATAAATGGAAAATTGTTTTAGCATGTGAGTTATATGTGGTGGTTAGTTATTTCATTAGATTAACTAATGCATCTAGTGTTTTCATGAGTTATTTAAAACATGTTTTGCATGCTTCTATTGGAAAATTTGTTGTTAGCTATTTTGATGGTAGAATCATTTTATCATAAACTATGGAGGATATTTGATTTATGTTGAGTTAGTTTATGATCATGATATATATTCTCGCTTCTCGATGTGTTTACTTGCATGAAATTAATTCTAGGTTTTGTTGTCTAGATATTGACTTAGGGTTTCATGCTAGTCAATCTTTACATGAATTGTCGTTAGTTGACAATGGTAGTAATCATGTTGTTTCGTTGGAGTAGTCTTCATTGCATGATTTGCTATCATATGGTTTTGATTCAAGAAGTGTTTATCATCAAGATGGTTTGAGAGATGAGTTATTTGCATGTTTAGTTAGTTCACTTAGATTAGCTAAGGCATTGCATACTTCCATGGAATTGTTGAATTATATTTTGAATTCTTTCATGGGAAAATTTGTTATTCTCTATTTTGATGATATTTCGATTTTGTCAACACTTTGGAAAATTCTTTAGCATGTGTTGAGTTTGTTTGTGATCATCGCCGATATGCTATTGAAATTTCAACTTATGATTGTGACCTTTTTATTCCGTTGGTGCTATTATGTGATTTTGATTGTGTTAATGTCAATGGAAGGAGAAAGGTTGGTTGTGTTTTGCAGATTCGTGATAGGATCATATTCATCGAGGGAAACATGGATCGTGCAATTCAATTAGATCAATGTATTGAGAGTTTACAGGGAAGTGTTTTGAATATTATTTTATTAGACTATGCATTTGATTTTGATTTATTTGATTCCTTTGTGATTAGACAAAAGGAACTTGTTGATTTGTTTTATTCTCGTGTTTAATCCGAGGATTCGGTGTATGGGCTTATGCGACGATGAATTTCAAAAGTTGATATTTGACCCGTGATCATTGGCGTGGTTATGTTTGAAAATGATCGAGATTATAAGATTTCTGTTTGATTCGGGAATTCATCATTGGAAGAATCTATCACATGAAGAGTTTTTCATTTTCATATTTGATCCAGGAGGAGTTGGAACTTTTCAAATTCTTGTTTGCGTTCTTTGATATTGCTTATTCATTTAAATTACCGTGTGAGACTTGTGGTTATGTTTTGTTTGGTGATTCTAACTTTGTTTGTTTTGATGTAGGATCAGATTTGTGGACAAATCCTTTTCAAGGGGAGTGGATGCCAGATTTGAGGACAAATCCTTTTGAAGAGGAGGGAATGATACAATCTGATCGACAAGAAGTTATTCACATGTAGCTAGTATTATGTGGGTCTTTATAACTTTACATAATCAGATTACATGCAAAGGAAAGAAGCAAGTTTCATGAAAAAATCCTAACGTGGCAAGGATTTTGGGATTTTAGGAAAAGATTTTGTTTCCTAAAATATTAGGCATATTCTATTAGCCTAATTTTTAGGATTTATTTTCCGATACTTATCAAATTCTATTATAATTAGGATTTCTTTCCGGTTTAGATTTACATTCTAAATAAGGTTTCTATTGTTTTATAGAAATAGGAATTTCTTTTCCAAATTGATTTCTACTTAGAAATTAGGGTTATGGTTTGTAATTCCTATTAGGATTAGAATAATTTGTTCTATTGTTATTAGGATTTGGATTGTTTTGAGTAGTATAAATAGAGGTCTAAGTTAATGTAATCAAATACATTATCATTATTCATTATTCAATATATTTGTGAGGTTATTCTCTACTTTTGGTTCTTTGAAGAATTCCTAAGTATTTTTCTTAGTTATTTCTTTGAGATTCAATTTGACTTATCATACAACAATTCATAGTTGTGTGTGGCGTCTTCTACCGCATCAATCGCCGATTGTACCGAGATTACCGCTTCAATATAAGCGAGGGGTCAAAGTGTCGTTGGTGTCCATTCAACGCAGAAATTCGAACGCTGAAGAATTGTACCAAGATTACCGCTCTACATATAGGCGAGGGGTTAAGGTGTTGCAAGCAATTCACCCAACAACCGCATGTTAGAACGATCGGTGACAACCACCTCACGCAAGCGTTGTCTGGAGCCTATCACCAACGACACTTTGACCCTCGCTTATATTGAAGCGGTAATCTCTAGACAATCCACATTGATGCGGTAGAAGACGCCACACACAACTATGAATTGTTGTATGATAAGTCAAATTGAATCTCAAAGAAATAACTAAGAAAAATACTTAGAATTCTTCAAAGAACCAAAAGTAGAGAATAACCTCACAAATATATTGAATAATGAATAATGATAATGTATTTGATTACATTAATTTAGACCTCTATTTATACTACTCAAAACAATCCAAATCCTAATAACAATAGAACAAATTATTCTAATCCTAATAGAATTACAAACCATAACCCTAATTTCTAAGTAGAAATCAATTTGAAAAGAAATTCCTATTTCTATAAAACAATAGAAACCTTATTTAGAATGTAAATCTAAACCGAAAGAAATCCTAATTATAATAGAATTTGATAAGTATCTCGAAAATAAATCCCTAAAAATTAGGCTAATAGAATATGCCTAATATTTTAGGAAACAAAATCTTTTTCCTAAAATCCCAAAATCCTTGCCACGTTAGGATCTTTTTCCGCGTGAAACTTGCTTCTTTCCTTTGCATGTAATCTGATTATGTGTAGTTATAAAGACCCACATAATACTAGCTACATGTGAATAACTTGTCGATCGTGATTGTATCACAAATGGGTCAAATCGTAATTCTAATGGGTCTCTCAAGCATAAGGTTGATGATCTTCGCTTCTTTTTTGGGAAAAGCGTATACGATCCTTTGAGAATTGTAGGTGTTGGGGTGGGCATAATGGGTAGTGTTTTCACGACAATGTTACAAGATGGCTATGGTCAATTTTGTGAGAAGATTAAAATTAGGATATGGAGAAGACCCGAAAAGTCATTGATAGAGCTACAGCTTGAACACCTTTTTTTGAGGTGATCAATTCGAGGGAAGATGTGTTGAGGAGACTGATTAGGCGATGTGCATACTTGAAATATGTGGAGACAAGATTGGGTGATAGTGTATTATATGCAGATGAGATTTTGAAAGATGGGTTTTGCAACTACCTAATTAATCATTTAAAATTCATGATTCGTGTACGATCGCCTTTATTATTTTCAACATACCGAGTATTGCATTAATAAGCATTTCATTAGAACAATGATATAAATAATGCTTTAAATATTTTGAAAAAGTGCTTCAATCAATCCCACACTTGAATGTCCTAACCATCTAGTAAACATAGGACATGCACTTGGGCTTTCCTCGTTACCATGGAGTATTTTCCTCAAGTACAACATTCTGAGTCTAACAATTTGTGTTCGTACTTATTATCTTTCTGTGACACATGGTGTAACATTGAAATCTTTTGTGGAATAGACAAGCTTGGCCATGTGGGGACCTTGATGTTTTTATTCAATTTACTATGTCATTTCACCCCCATTGGGGCTTAACTATGAGATTACATCTACTTTTCCATAATAACTTCTCTTCATTTCCATGCTTAGTCTCCTAAAATTATCCCTAGGCGTACTTAGACTATAAGACCACAACTTATTATAAATAAAATTGAATTTTTTCTCTATTCATTATTCTAAATTAATAAGGTGTTAATTTGATATAATGTTTTGGTTATGGGTGAAATGTGCAAATTTTACAAAATAAGCAAGTGGTTATAAAATATTCATTTCAGTTGGGGAATATTCGTTTGGTCGTAGAATATTCTTGTTGTCGAGAAATATTCGTAAGACGGCGCAGCCATTTGTGGGCCCCATAACGGAAAACGGTTGGATGAAGGAAAACGACAAAGTATGAGTTTTTATGAAATGCGGCGTACCTGTTATCATTAACACTTTGTTGGGTTACCCGGTGGTTAAAATACGAATACGCTGTGGTTGCACAAGTAGCACGGTGATTGTATAATATTGTTGAATTATTGATTCGCATGCGTAAGAATGCACTACTCAATAATTGTTACAAGAATTAATGCTCAATATTTTATTTTATTGATTCAATAATTGTTGGGTTGATAGTTTATATTATTGTTGTTTCAATAATTGTCACTGCACAAGATTTCCCATTTTCGGATCAATAATTCATTTTATTTAAATAATATTATTAGATAGCATTATTGGCAATGTCTAGAAAGTTCTCATCAAGGAGAGGTTTGGTCACCTAATTGCGCCCAATAAGGAGAAATCCTTATTGGAAAGCCCCCTCTTTCCTAGAACCCGCACTGGTTGTCATAATTGTGATTCTGTAATATTATTTGTGAATAATTAATTATTAATTTATACGATAAGGAAATATTTATTTGATGTGGATATTAATGATGGATTTATTTATGTGGTTATAAATGAAGAAATTAATGCTGAGGTGTTTTATCAAGATTTTGTCGGAATGGAGGTATTAAAAATCACCCGTTTATGGATTTCGGATATTTTCTATTTGGAATTTGGAAAAATTCAAAGCTAAAAAGTTGTAGAGAATTCGATTTCGTGTGGAATGGACATAAAATTCGTATTTTTCTGATAAACGGACTATTTTCTATGAATTACTAAATTTTTAGAAAATAAAATGATTTTTATTAAATTATGGGTGGGACCCACTTTTTTGTTGGTGTTGAATGCACATGGGCTGCTGAAAATTTTCATAATTGGTGGCTAGCTTGTTCAATTGATGCATGCGTAGAAGAAAGAATGAGAAATAATATTATTTTATTATTTTAGTCTCTTGTATGTTTCTAGCATTTTCCTATAAATAGGCGCTTAGGTTAGAATTGAAAATCACACTAGAAACAAGTTTTTTTTTCTTTCTAGATTATTGAGCGTATTTTTTTGTGAGTATTTTGATACTTTGAGAGTTGCTATTCATTCGGTGCATGTTTTTGTCAAAGACTATATCCCAAATTCGATTGGAAGTACGGTTATTTTGAGGTAAGGATGTTATTTTCTTCTTAAATGATATTATTTTCTTCAATATCATTATGTCGAAATATTGGTGAACTTTTTAATCAAATTTGGAACTTTTTGTGTAGGGTTACTATTCACGATACTACGGCACTATTCACGATATCGACACTATTCACTTAATCTGGACTATTCATCTAAAAATGAAATTTTCTTCTTTTTATCCAAGATGTCTATTATGATTACTATCTTTGATTGTATCCATGTTTTGATCATTATTTTTGAATTACGCTTCACAATTGGTTATTATGAAGTATTATTGATCTTGATAAACCGTTATACTTAATCTCTAATATTTGTCCTTCCGTCTCACCGGATTTATTTTCTTTTAAATATTTTTCATCATCCTCAGTCTTAAATGATGATATTATTGAATATCTTTGGCCCGTAGTGCAAAGATGAACATGTGTTGAGATGAACATAACCGACTGGTGATATAAATGAATATATTTGGCCTCAGTAGTACAAAGATGAATGATTAATCGATGAATATCTTTGGCCCAGTAGTGCAAAGATGAATATTTGATTAAAGATGTATATTGATTGATGTTAAAGGGATAAAATATTGATGATGGACTTTTAAATCTTAGAAGATAGTAGAATTCTTTCTCTACGTGACTCTTTTAATTGATTGTTGTTTCACGCATTTGTTGATCTAAAACTTGTTGTCTATTATATTCTATCGATTTTCCCCTGTTGAAGACTAATGATAATTTGTTGTATATTATCTTAGTCATAATATTCTTTATCGGGCTAGTTGAGCTCACCATTTTCTTTTTGTTCCATTTTTCTTCTCGTGAGGTGAGAACATAGCGAGATCGAGTCCGGGGTATGGAGTGATGGTTCTAGAAAGATTTTTTAGCGAATTTCTCACTATTTCGTAAAATAGTGTATGAATAATTGTAATGACTTATTTGAGTGTTGATATTATCTAGAAGACAATATTTGTATTTAAACTCATAGTATGTGTTGTTGTATTTTGCACGACAATCAGTATTATTGAAGTTGTAGTTTGTTTTCCGTACCATGTATTTGGCGACTCGTAATGGGTGTTGTATACCTATTTTGGGGAGCCACGGTTAATATCAAAGCTTAGGATATGGTCTCTCAAGAGAGATCGGGAATAGAACTAGGAGGGAGAGATGAGTAAATCCTTCGCTAGTGTGTCCTATCTAAGCTTATTTGTTGGTCGGCCATAATATAGGGATATTATGTGATATGTTAATTTGTTTAATTAACCCTTATTTTATGGCAAGATTTAAGAATGGTCACTGAGAACGCGTTAACAATGGAGTGTATGAGACCGTGTGGAACAACCTTTAGTCACAAACCAAGAGAACGCGCAACAGAAGGCAATATTCCTCCTATAAACAACGCTTTCGAGAGCAAAAGATGAATGATGGAATGTTTAGGAGCTTTTTACACGCTCATGCAAAATCGATTTAGGAGACTTGTGTACAAAATACGGGTGGAAAGTGATGGCAATGCGTGGTCCATCACACCAAGCGCTTCAAGGAGTTGGGACCACCAGATTTACGGGAAAGCCCGATCCGATTAAGGCGGAAACATGGGTCAAGCAAATTACCAAGATATTTGATGTCTTGGGATGCACAGAGGAATGAAGGTTCCATTCGCCATCTTTATGTTCCGTGGAGAGGCGACATCGGTGGGAATCCGTGAAGCCGTACTCAACATGTCTTGAGAAAGATTTCAGAAACTGTTCAATGACAAGTACTTTCCTCGAAATTATTCGTCATATGATGGAGGTAGAGTTTATTAGATCGAACAGTAACAACAACATGACGGTGTCTCAAAGACGAGGCGAAGTTCGCGAGTTATCCAGTGCTTGCACCTCATTTGGTAGAGAATGAGGAACGATATGACGCGGATGTTTCGAGAGGTCTAAAACCCGAGATTCGCCAATACCTTATCTCTCATAAATTTTCTCCTCAGATTCGATGTTGTTAATGTGGCTCAATTATTAGAGCGAGATAATGAGTATACTCAACCGAGGGACCACAACTAGGGTCATACCTAAGATAGCAATCATCGAACGATGATAACCAAATGAGGAGGGAAAAATACGAACAAAGGCGGTAACCACTTTGTGTGGTAATCGTGGCCATGATAATAGGAGAGGTGAGTCAAGTGGAAATTTTAAAAAGAGGAGATTCAACAATGACGGAAGACATCAAGAAGAAGCAGCAGCAAGACCAACAACAAATTCTAGGGGAGGAGAACGACCGCCAGCTTAGATGTTACAAATGCGGAAAGAGGGATATATCATTGGCCGCCCACAACAATCCAAGGTATGTTATAACTGTGGAAAGGAAGGTCACATAGCTCGGGATTGTTCTCAGAGCAAAAATCAAGTTCAATTTGGGATGGTGACTCCAAGGGTCATCCGGATAAGTCGAAATCAATAGCCTGAAAGAGCGTTTGTTGTGACTGGCCAAAACGTGAGGAACCCGAATGAGGTGATCACGGGTAAGCTAATCTTGAATTCTTGCGAAGTTTATACCTTGTTAGATACCGGTTCTACTCATTCTTTATCTCTCCTACTTGTGCTCAACGCTTAAACTTGACTCGGGAGAAATTGGACTTTAACTTATCTGTTGAAACTCCATTGGGTGAAACCTTCACACATCTCTACGCTTTATAAATCTTTCTTGATCTAAGTTGGCACTATCACATTACATGTTGATCTTATCTCTTTAAAGATACTTGCTTGTGATGTGATTTTAGGAATTGATTGGTTAACCACTCATCATGCCAAAATTGATTATTTTTGTAAGGTTGTTAGTTTTCATATTCCTAACCAACTTTGTTATGCAATTCAAGCAACTAAACCACTAAAATCTCATATCAAGCCACAAAGCTATTCGCTTATTAAAAATGGATGTCAAGCTTTCTTAGCCCATGTTATGGATTTGAACAGAGACAAGTCGATTTGGATAATATTTACATTGTTAGAGAATTTCCGATGTATTTCAAAGAACTTCCTGGCCTACCCCGAACGTGATGTTGAATTCTTTATTGAGCTTGAACCGCACAAAAGCCCATTTCTAAAACCCCATATCGAATGGCTCCTATTGAACTTCAGGGAGTTAAAAGTCCAACTACAGGACTTATTAGACATCGATTTCATTCGTCCTAGTACATCTCCTTGGGGTGCTCTGCTTTATTCAGAAGAAGAAAGACGGAAGTATGCGACTTTGTATTGACTACCGAGAATTGAACCATGTCACCATCAAGAATAGGTATCCGCTACCTCGCATTAATGACCCGTTTGACCAGCCATAAGGAGCACAATTCTTTTTAAAGATCGATCTTCGCTTACGGATATCATCACCAAGATTAAAATCGAGGATATTCCAAAGACCGCCTTCGAACTCCTAAGACGGGCATTATGAATTCTTAGTCATGTCTTTTGATTGACTAATGCTCCTGCCGCTTTCATGGATATGATGAACCGTGTATTCAAGGAATACTTGGATCGATTCGTTGTTGTCTTTATTGATGACATCCTTATTTATTCTAAAAGCCGTGAAGATCATGAGCACCATTTGAAGTCGATACTTGAAAGGCTTCGTGAAAACAAGCTATATGCCAAGTCAAGAAATGCGAGTTCGGCTTGAGGAAGTAGCATTCCTTGGGCACGTGGTGTCAAAACATGGAGTATCTGCTGACCTAGCGAAGATTGAAGCAATACAAAGTTGGGAGCAACCGAAGTCGGTGACCGAAGTGCATAGATTTATGGGCTTAGCTGGTTATTATAGGAGATTTGTGGAAGGATTTTCTCGAATTGCTACTTCGTTAACTCAGTTGACTCTGAAGGATACAAAATTTGTATGGAGTGAGGAATGCGAGAAGAGTTTCCAAGAGCTCAAGAGGAGACTCATTTTGGCACCTATTCTGGCAATACCATCTGGTTCAGATGGATTTTTTATATACAGCGATGCTTCAGGCAAAGGGTTAGGATGTGTTCTCATGCAACATGGGAAAGTCATAGCCTATGCCTCACGACAACTCAAAGAATATGAGAGGAATTATCCTACTCATGATCTAGAGTTAGCGCAGCAATGCTCGTTTTCGCGTTGAAAATCTGGAGACACTACCTGTATGGGGAGAAACTGGAGATCTATGCGGATCATAAAAGCCTCAAACACTTCTTCACCCAAAAAGAACTCAACATGCGTCAACGACGTTGGCTTGAGCTGTTGAAAGATTACGATCACACTATTCAATATCATCCTAGAAAAGCAAACGTAGTAGCTGACGTATTGAGTAGAAGATCGTATGCGGGTACGAGTGCAATGTTGTTAACACAAAGACCCATTTTGTACGATTTACAAAGGATGGAGATTGAGTTAAAGACTCTAGGAACCCACGTGATGATGGCGAATATACGAGTAGAACCGACTTTCATCGATAAAGTTAAAGCCGCTCAAGCTACTTGACCAAATGATGCGTATGAAGAAGAAAGTGCAAGAAGGTGCTATTCTAGAAGCAAGAATCGATGAAGAAGGAATACTTCGATTCAACTCTAGACTTTGCATTCCTAACGATTCTGACTTAAAGCATAGAATCATGATGGAGGCACATAACACCCCGTTTGCAATCCATCCTGGGAGTACCAAAATGTATCATGATCTTCGACATACATTTTGGTGGAACAATATGAAGAGAGAGATCGTGGAGTTTATCTCGAGGTGTTTAACCTATCAACGTGTAAAGGCGGAGCATCAAGTGCCAAAGGGTCCATTGCAACCACTTGAGATTCCGAAATGGAAGTGGGAACCCATTACCATGGATTTTGTTACAGGTATTCCCAAAAGTTTCTCAAGGCTTAAATGCGATTTGGGTTATTGTCGATAGATTAACCAAGTCTCGCTCATTTCTTGCCGATACATGAGACTTATTCCCTTGAACGTCTTGCTCGTATATATGTGTGAACGAGATTGAGATTGTATGGCATGCCAAGATCCATAGTTTCGGATCGTGACCCAAGATTTACTTCAAGATTTTGGGTTTGCTTGCGAAAGTTATGGGGGCGATTTATTTATTCTGGATTGCATACCATCCTCAAACGGACGGACGAACGAGAGGACTATTCAAACTCTTGAAGATTTATTAAGACTCATGTCCTAGACTTCAAAGGAGTTGGGATAAGTACTTTCCACCGGTGGAATTCTCCTACAACAACAGCTTATCAAGCAAGTATAGGCATGGCTCCATTCGAGGCGTTGTATGGACGAAAAGTGTCGTTCTCCAAATCTTTGGGACGAGGTGGGAGAAGCAACATTTACGGGACTGTAATTAGTACGCATGACTACGTAAAAGATCTAAATGATTCGACAACGATTCAAACCTCACAAGATCGACAAAAGAGTTATCCGATCTTCATCGAAAGGACGTGGAATTTAATATTGGAGATCATGTACTGTTACGTATTGCTCCATGGAAGGGAGTTACAAGATTTGGGAAGAGAGGAAAGCTCAATCCACGATTTGTTGGTCCATTTGAGATTCTTGACCGAATAGGAAATGTGGCCTATAGACTCGCATTACCTCCAAACATGTCTCGTGTTCATAATGTTTTTCATATATCTATGCTTCGTAAATATGTGAAAGACCCAAACCACATTATTGTGTTAGAACCAAATGAGATAGCGGAAGATTTAACGTGACGAGGAGGTACTGTTAAGATATTGGATAGAAAAGAGCATGTCCTACGCATGAAGGTTATACCACAAGTTAAGGTTTTGTGGAGGAACCATGCTATTGAGGAAATGACCGAATTGAATTGGAAATGAAAGCGAGGTACCCTCACCTTTTCAAACACACAGTGTACGTCGTCAATTTCGAGGATGAAATTTCATAAGGAGGAGAGGTTGTTAGACCCCAACTTATTATAAATAAAATTGAATTTTCCTCTATTCATTATTCTAAATTAATAAGGTGTTAATTTGATATAATGCTTTGGTTATGGGTGAAATGTGCAAATTTTACAAAATAAGCAAGTGGTTATAAAATATTCATTTCTATCGAGGAATATTTGTTTGGTCGGGGAATATTCTTGTTGTCGGGAATATTCGTGATTTACGGCCAAGCAGACCATTCAGGGCCCCATAATGGAAAATGGTTGGATGAAGGAAAACAACAAAGTATGAGTTTTTATGAATAACAACAGAATCATATCAAGTAACACTGTTGGGTTACTCCGGTGGTTAAAATACGATGAATACTGAGTGCACACCAGTACAGATAAGATTGTTGAATTATTGATTCGCATGTAAGAAGGCACTACTCAATAATTGTTACAAAGAATTACCGTTGTTCAATATTTTATTTTATTGATTCAATAATTGTTGCGTTGATAGTTTATATTATTGTTGTTTCAATAATTGTCACCGCACAAATATTTCCCATTATCGATTAATAATTCATATTATTTGAATAATATTATTAGATAGCATTATTGGTAAAGTCTAGAAAGTTCATCAAGGAGAGGTTTGGTCACTAAATTGCGCTCCAATAAGGAGAAATCCTTATTGAAAGCCCCTCTTCCTACGAACCTTTGGTTGTCATAATTGCGATCAGTAATATTATTTGTGAATAATTAATTATTGATTTATATGATAAGAAAATATTTATTTGATGTAAATATTAATGATGGATTTATTTATGTGGTTATAAATGAAGGAATTAATGTTGAGGTGTTTTATCAATTTTTTTGTCGAATGGAGGTATTAAAAATCACCCGTTTATGGATTTCGGATATTTTCTATTTAGAATTTGGAAAACTCAAAGCTACAAAGTTATAGAGAATTTGATTTCGTGTGGAATGGACATAAAATTCGTATTTTTCTGATAAACGGGCTATTTTCTATGAATTACTGAAGTTGAATGCACATGAAATTTCAAAAAATTTTCATAATTGGTGGCTAGCTTGTTCAATTGATGCATGCGTAGAAGAAAGAATGGGAAATAATATTATTTTATTATTTTAGTCTCCTATGTATGTTCTAACATTTTCCTATAAATAGACGCTTAGGTTAGAATTGAAAATCACACCGTAAATAAGTTTTCTTTATCTCTAGATTATCGAAATTATTTTTGTGAGTATTTAGATACTTTGAGTGTTGCTATTCAAGACAAGTTTCACAAAGACTATATCCAAAATTCAATCGTAAGTACGCTTATTTTGAGGTAAGGGATGTTATTTTCTTCTTAAATGATATTATTTTCTTCAATATCATTATGCCGAAATATTGGTGAACTTTTTAATCAAATTTAGAACTTTTGTGTGTCGAGGTTACTATTCACGATATCGGCACTATTCACGTGATACTGGCAATATTCACGAATACTTGTACTATTCACCAAAAATGAAATTTTCTTCTTTTTGTCCAAGATGTCTATTATGCTTACTATCTTTGATTGTATCCATGTTTTGATCTTTATTTTTGAATTCTGCTTCACAATTGGTTATTATGAAGTATTATTGATCTTGGATAAACTGTTATACAAATCTCTAATATTTGTTCTTCTGTCTCACTGGATTCGTTTTCTTTTAAATATTTTTCATCATCCTCTGTCTTAAATGATGATATTATTGAATATCTTTGGCCCGTAGTGCAAAGATGAACATGTGTCGAGATGAACATGACCGACTGGTGATATAAATGAATATCTTTGGCCCATAATGCAAAGATGAATGATTAATCGATGAATATCTTTGGCTTGTAGTGCAAAGATGAATATTTGATTAAAGATGTATATTGATTAATGTTGCGGGGATAAAATATTGATGATGGACTTTTAAATCTTAGAAGATAGTAGAATTCATTCTCTACGTGACTCTTCTAATGGATTATTGTTTCACGCATTTGTTGATCTAAAACTTGTTGTCTATTATATTCTATCGATTTTTCCTGTTGAAGACTAATGATAATTTGTTGTATATTATCTTAGTCATAATATTCTTTATTGGGCTAGTTGAGCTCACCCTTTTCTTTTTTATTCCATTTTTCTTCTCGTGAGGTGAGAACATAGCAGGATCGAGTCCTGGATATATGGAGTGATGGTTCTAGAAAGATGTTTTAGCGTATCCTCACTATTTCGTAAAATAGTGTATGAATAATTGTAATGAGGACTTATTTGAGTGTTGATATTGTCTAGAAGACAATATTTGTATTTAAACTCACGATATATGTTGTCGTATTTTGCACACAAATTGTATTATTGAAGTTGTAGTTTGCTTTCGTACTCATGTATTTGGTGACTCGAAATGGGTGTTGTATACCTATTTTGGGGGCGCCACATAGACCTCAAACTATGTAGAAGCCACGAAGGACTTACCTTTTCTTGGGGGTGGGGGGTGGGGGCGGGGGTGAGGGTAGATGCCCTGCAATCTGGAAATAAAATGTAAGACAAGAATGTATTATGTTGTCAGAATTACATCTAAACCATATATTAGAAATAAACTTTTGGACCTAGTTCTCTCTTTGAAGTAGTCATATGTCCATGACTCCATTAAAGACACTTCATTTACTATGTAGGTTCTATACTGCTTACCGAACTTAAAAGCTTCCATACTAATAAGTAGTTTCAATAAAGTTATCACAAGATCATACGCATCAATGTTGATGACAGGAAAATCAAAACTAGTAGATTGACTCTAAAATAGTTTCGTAAAATCATTTGAAACATTTCGCTTCTCACACATTATAATCTTCTCGCATTGACTTATGTTTGATCTAGCATTAGAATTTAGCGGGATCTAGTTCACTTTGTTGAACAGTGTATCACCTATAACGTTAATATGTCGAAACCTTTTTTGCTTATTTTTTCTCACCTCACTTGGTTTTTATAACATGTATAATGAAATTTCTACAAATTGATAATATGACATTAGTGCAGATATTTGACAAATTATGCCAAAGTTTTGGTGGAGATGTGTTAGAGACCTTGTTCAATTCCGCAGACGGGCTTGCAAATTGTTCCCCAGAAACCATGAGTTACTGGCTATGGAGATTTATATCCACGAAGCTAAGTTGTCGGGCTTTATCATATTCATTCCTTTGCCTTTGCCTTCATCTTCTCCTTTATCTCTTGCATCTCTTAAACATTTCAGTTAGTAAGTCATGAATAGGGTTAATTGATGAGGTTGTTAATTCTATTACAAATAAAAAAATCCTTAGATATGGTAATACTTTGCAATTTATTTTTGTTGTGTTGTTATCCTATGGTGTAAGTAGGTTAGAACTTAATTGTTACAAGAATGTCTATTATACGTAATTGCAGAGTTGCTAGCACATGTATATAAGTTTAGGACAATACTCTATTGTTTTAATTTCTTTGGGCAATACTCTATTGTTTTAGTTGTGTTTCTTGCGTTTCTTCACTGACTAATCAGTAGTTAATCTGTACCAACTGTATCATTTCTAATGAATTCTTCATCATAAAGGTTAGTATTTCTATACATTTCGTGTTGAAATTCAATCTTTAGGAAGATGGTTCGTGCAAGCAAAACAGGTTTATTCTAACTAATTCTCATGTTTCTCTATATGCTTTGCACTTCTAAGGTTTGCATTGAAGTGACACAATCTCATTAGGTTAATCTCTGTATGTAAATCAAACCTATCTCAAATCTTCTAACCTTTCTTTAGACAGTGAGTTTCCTTCAAACGATAAATGTTGTAGTGTTGTCTTTTTTGTCTATGACTTTTTTTTTCTGAGCATAAGGTGATTCAGGAAATAAAAAGCGATTACAAAAAGTGAGATACTTTCAAATGGTAAATATTGCGGTGTTGCTTTATTGTCTAACACTTTTGTTTTCTTTTTTCTCGATCCTCGGTTGATTCAAGAAATAAAAAGCGATTATAAAAAGTGAGATGCTTTCAAACGGTAAATGTTGTAGTGTTGCTTCATTGTCTAACACTTTTGTTTTCTTTTCGATCCTCGGTGATTCAGAAACAAAAAATAATTGCTTGTTCGTCTAGTACTATCCATTACCCTTCTGCGTTTTTATATCAAAATGAGAGATGGTCGACATTTAAGATGTGATCATACCAACCCTCGGGGACTATTCTTCATCAGGGACTATTCTTGTGGGACCCAATTATGAAGGGGAGGAACTTATCTCGCTGACCTGAGTATGTTCTGCCCTTACCACTTAAAAATTCCCAAGTTATCAATAAATATGTCTTTCCAATGTCTCATTGCAACATATTGAATTCTTGGTAAATAAATCTATGATGTCTGTGATTATAGCTAGCATCTTTGGGGCATATACTGTATGGAAATTTTTTGTCTCAAGAAAAGTTTTTCCACATTGACTAATAGCCTCAACTTTTCCATAATTGTTATCCTTTCTATAAGATTGTGTGATGGTATTTAAGATTGTGTGATGCTTGTGGTTGTTGAATGTGATCAATTCGACTTGAGGTCAACATATAATAATAATCTACAAGTCTTGTAATGTAAAAATATGTTTACCACTATGCTTATCTTGAAATTAATTCATGAAATGGCCGATTAAGATTCCAATTTTTTCTTATAACAGAAGCAAATATAGTCGCATTTGAAGGTTTATTTTATTTGAATTTGTAGCAAATGATATTTTGATTGCCTATTTGTCTTTTTTTCTTCTTATGAGCAATACGGTTGTACATTAATTAGTACCACATAGCAACTTTATTGTCTTTGTGTATTGATTTTTTCACCAAGTGCCTCTGGTGACCTATTTACTTCATTTTCCTGACTTGCTATTATTTTTAAATATGTGCAGGAAAATTGCTTCTACGACCTACCTTACAATACTTGGTATCAAATTTCCGTACTATGTTTACGGAAGACAAGGGACAAAATTATGTAGTGTACTCTCTATGTATGTAGATATATACTTTGATTGAAGAACCGTGGTAGCTTTAGATGGTTAATTGTAAATATAATGAATTATTATGTAGTGACATCATTTTATTAAGTTAATAATATTTTAGTTTTTTTGTATTTTTGCCATTATTTACTATGGGGACATTGAGTCAGCCAGTATTATTAAAAAAGAATGTCAAATTTTGATTTGACAATAATATAATTCGTTACCAAAGCATTGAATAAGTTTTAATATAGCAACAATTTTTTATACATTTAGCAACAAATTTTCGTTGATAATGGCATTAAAAATATAATATTTGGCAACGAAAAATTAACCTAATAACAACGGATATGATATTGTTGCTAATACTAAAATAAAAGGCAATATTTTTATCGTTGCAAATCATATCAACTTTCGTTGCACATATAAAGAAACGACAACATATAATGTTGTTGCTAATCGAAGACTTTCGTTGCTATTGATAAATAACCAAGAACAAATATTTTCGCTTCTTTGATTCAAAGATAATGTCGTAACCAAATAATATAATCAAGAACGAAAAATCGTTGCTAAAAAAGTTTACATTCATAGCAACGAAAGCAAGCTTAGGCAATAATTTTCATAATTTATCGTAATAAAAATGTCGTTGCAAAATGGTGTCAATTGCAACGAAAATGCATGGTCGCTGCAAAAAAAAAAAAAAAAAGTTCATTTCGTTTCCAATTAGAAGGCTTTTGCAACGAAATGGGCTTTTTTAGCAACGAAATTTTAATTATTCTGCAACAATACATTTTGTTAGGATCGATGTCTCTGTACGAAACCCAAATTTCGTTGCAAAATATATTACTTTTGGCAACAAAAAAAAGCGTTAGATTCTTGAACAATTAGCAACGCCATTCATGAACAAAAGACACAACGACAAAAAAGTCGCTGCTAAACCCTTTTACAATGAAATTTGGCACCTTTAGCAACGAAAAATTGGTTGTTACTGAAGCCCCATTTTTTGTAGTGAATTCTAACAATTTATAAAAATATTAACCAACTTAAAATTTGACCCAAAACACATGTTCATATTCTATTTTCATGTTTTAACATGTTTAGCGAATTCATTCACTACGAATTCGTTTCTTAACCAAATTGATTCATTCAACTTGCGTTCTTTTCGTTTCTTATCTTATTAACACAATCAATCACCAATTTTACAATTATAACATAAACTCCTAACCAATTTTAGTCTCAAAACAGCACCCAAAATACATATATTAAACAAAACTCATATTATTCATCTTTAACATGTTCTCATGAATTTGATTACTCTAAAACCACTTTTAGATGATATAGAATGGATTATACAAACCCATTAACATCTACAACCAATTCCTTAAGAAATTCAATTTATAAATAAAGAACTCAAGAAATAAAACTTAAGGGTTTAGAATTGATTCTTACCTCTTGATTCTTCCTAATCTTAGTTTGGTGATGAAGAACAATTTCTTAATCTCCTCCTTACTTCTCCTCGACTCTTCATCCTTCTTCTCCAATTCTCTCTAAACTCTCTCTTCCCTCTGTATTTTCACGTAAGTT
>CM035163.1:68069238-68103352 GCA_020205615.1 Panax quinquefolius
AATAATAAGAAATGACACTTTGATTTTGTATAATAAGAATGAAAATATTCCTTCGTCTTTTTGTTGTTGCTTTAATAGCAAACCTTTTTTGTTTTCAAATCAGATAAATTGTTTTAGCTAGGATTCGTTGGAACAAAAAAGGCCCGGCTAGGTAGTGACCAGGCCAGGCCACGGGAGTAAAAAGGGGGCCTTTCGAACAAAATCAAAGCAAAAAGGTCCTCTTTTTTTTTCTTTCTATTTTTTTTCTTTCTATTGAATCCTTCGAGTCCTTACTTGATCTAAATGGAATTGCTAATAAAAGTTGTAGATATATAATATAGATAAAGACAGAGAAAGAAAGATTTTTTCAATCCTTATTTCATGTGTAATGTAACATAATAATTATCTTTTTCAATTGGGAGAGATGGCTGAGTGGACTAAAGCGGCGGATTGCTAATCCGCTGTACGAGTTATTCGTACCGAGGGTTCGAATCCCTCTCTTTCCATTTTTGTTGATGACTTGATATTTTATTTCTCTTTCAAATTTCGCCAATCCTTTTATTTTTTCTTAGTTAAACATGTCGAATAGATAAAAAACCCTAAGAAAATTTAAAAATCAAGCAAGGAAAACGAAAAACCTCCTTTTATTCTTCACGTCCAGGATTACGCCCCGGATCATTAGATAGGAATCCAAAGATAAAGAGAGAAACAAAGAATATCACTACTGTGTAAACGAAAAGTTTGAGAGTAAGCATTACACAATCTCCAAGATCCTTTTTTGGAAAAAAAAAACGAGAAAAGAGAATAGATCCTCCATTTTTATTTTATACCAAATATTTTGACACCAAGAAATGAAGTGCTTTCTAGAAACATAAAAGAATTTCAGAAATTAAAATTCAGTTATACTAAGAGTCTTTCATTACCAAAAATTTCTTTCATACCCCAAAATTCTATATAGTGGGGGACCCTAACCCAAATATTCTTTCACTGGAAAAAGGTCAGAATGGCGGATATGGGGTGAGCCAGATTTGGATTTATCGCGGCTATCCAAGACTTTCAATGTTTGAATCGAGGGTTCATACTGTAAGACTTATTTGATTTTATTAATTGTTAGAATTTTTTTCTCGAATAAATCATGAATTTTCTAGGATGGTATTAAAAATCTCATCGAAAACTTACAGCAGCTTGCCAAACAAAGGCTAAGAGAAAAAAGAACAAAGGTATGACTGGCATAAGATCTACGATTGGATTCAAAAAAGCATAGGCCTCGGGCAATTTGGCGAAGAAAAGACTACTCGAATAAAGGGCAGAATTAAGACAGATACAGATCAAACTAAAGATATTAAGCATAACAGACATTTTGTTCTTGGAGATAATTGCATTTTGATTGAGTTATTGATATAAGGAAAAATGAAGTTAAAGTACGGTAGACAAAAAATCCTTCTTTTTCTTTGAACGCACCCAATCAAAAATCCCCCAATTCTCAAAGGAGAATAGAAGAAATCATACTTTCATAGAATATCTTAATTGAATTATACGTAATGATCAATGAATTCAATTAAATTCTCTATCTACACGTGTTAAAATCCTAGCAAGAATCTAATCTATTTTATAAAGATTTTCTATAGATATTTGGACTGGAATTGACCAAAACCCAATACTAACATTATTCTTTATTATTGTCGAATAGAAATCTAAATGGGGCGTGGCCAAGTGGTAAGGCAACGGGTTTTGGTCCCGCTATTCGGAGGTTCGAATCCTTCCGTCCCAGGACATATCCATTCTATCAGAGTAAAGGTTACTTTTGTAAATAACGTTCTGCTTAAAGGCCTAATATTGGATAGAATGTGATTCTTGTTTCTTTTCTGATTTTGAATGATTCTTCTCTGAATCATATCTTTTTTTCACAAACTGAACTAACTGAATCGAGTTCAAAGTATATGCAGATATAACTGAATATATTTGTTTGTGATCCAGGTACGATGGGAACATAGGTCACACTTTTTTGAATTCAAATAAAGTAAAGTAGGGCGGGCTTTTCATCATATGTTCATCCCCTTCATATTGAAGGAGGTTAGTTACTTAGAAAAACCTGAAAAACCTTATGTCTCATATCTATTTGAATTTTCAACGATCCGTTTTGAATCGCAATAAGAAAGAACCTACCTTCCCTATCCATTAAACTTAAATGAGGCAGCCCTATTATTAGGTTAGGACCTCTGAATTCTAAATAAGAGACAAGAGGGGGTTATTATATTCAATCAATGGGATTAAGTCTCTTAAGACTTGGGTTAGGGTAAAATAAAAATTAGGAGCAAGGGCTTAATCTGGACTTGTTTGTCTTTGTCCCTAGATAGTTCCCTTTCCGTAAAAGGGATCTTTTTTGATTTCTGATTCAGCATTCCCAGAGAATTGGGGGGGGTAGATAGGTCTTAATCAGCAACGGGAGATATTCATTTAAATATCTGTGTCTGTCCGAATCTCATTAACAACGAATCAAGTTACATATGTAACCTATGTTTTTTTGACCTTTTTAGGTATTTCTCGTTTGGCTCTAATGAAGAATTGTAAATCGATGTAACGATTGATACGGGGTAATTCATATATTTTAGTCACTTTATGCCAAGATTGCAGAAAGATTACTTAATTCCAGGTTAAAAAATAAAAATACATATAAAATGAGGAAATGCTTAGTTTAACTTAATATGTAATATATATGTATTTTTATTATTCGATTTCGTTCTATTTTAGTGACAACGTTCAGTGACAACAGCCTTTCCATTTTTGTGAAAAAGAAATGGAATCCCTTAAATATTGAAATATTTAATATAGAATATCCAAAACATAGAATATCCATAACAGTGACAGTTGTTCAATCTATCTGATAGATACGAAAAACCCCTACTCGTTCATCTGATTAATAAAATAAGAATCGAACGACTAAGGACCTAAATCTTCTCTTATATCAGTCTTTTTTATTCATCTCACGAAAAAATTTGGGTTTCTTGTTCAATCTATTTATCGGCTTTAAATCATTGATGATTCAATTCGAAAAGAAAGAGATATTTCTCTTTTTTTTTATGATGATCAAGTGTAGTCTTTACCGTAAAACTTTATTCCAAAAATGATGTCGAAATAGGAAACCCGTTCGATTATAAAAATTTTGAATGATTCCTTATGAGTTGAATCTTTGGTATTCAAAGAAGTCGGAGATGGGTCAATCTCTTCTATTGAGTCGATAGAATATCGAGGTAAGATGGATTATGTAATAATAATTCGAGTATGAAAAAACGTATTTTTTACTTTGTGGACTTAATTTGAGAACGTTAGGGAAAATAAAGTGTTAAGAAGCTAAAGTAATGATCGTATGATACGTATGGATTGTACGAGGTAATGAATACGAGTATGATACGAAGTATTATACGAGTATGTGTGAATGATGGTATATCGTATATTGTGAATGAGTATACGAGTTAGAATACGAGAATAATACGTTATAAGGCTTTAAGCCAAATGAAATGGACTTGTAGGATTGTGTAGCAATTTATAAAGTCTAATAGAAGTTAATGTACAAGCCCAAGTGTAAGTAATGGTAAAGCCCAAGTGTAAGTAATGGTAAAGCCGAAGTAAGTTTGTTAATACAAGCCCAAAAGCTTAAGTTAATCAAATTAAACCTAAAGCCCAAATTATTAATTCAATGGGTTAGCACCGACCCATGGGGCAACCCATGATCATATGGTTAATCTTGGTGACCAAGAAAATAATGTGATGGCCAAGTAATTAACTTGATAAGCAAGTTAACTTAGTGCATTGGTAATGAATAGTAAGGAGGTGGGATTGGTGTATTGTCTAATATGCCCTAACTTTGGTTTTCTTATAAATAGAAATCTTTGGACTTCATTTGTTGTTTGTTAATTATCATCCAACAACTTCCAACTTAATTGTTAGAGAGAATAAGTAAGAATAAGCTAGACTTGCATTAAGTAGAAAAGAAGAAGACAAGCTTGATCATCAAGGGTAAGCCTTCTATGTCATTAATCTTCCATCTCTACCATTCTAGGTTGATAAGGGAAGTGTTGATTGATAGATATGTATGGAAAGAAATGATAAGAATGAATAATCTAAGGACTTAAGTCATAATAAGTCGTGAATAAGCACTTTGTTCATAGATAAGCTATGAACTAAGGAAGAACTTATAAGACTTGTAACATGTTTACATTAATGACGTTAGTATGATAAAAGGATGTAAGAATGATGGTTATAAGACTTAAACCATTATAACTCATGAGAAATGAAACTATATGTAGTTTATACTTTGATAAGTTATAAACTCATGAAGAATAAGTAATAACTTATCATGTAAATAAGTTGATGTAATATGTATGTTAATATGTCAATATGATGGATAGAATCCATTTGAAACGATGAACAAATCATAAGTAACGAAGTTATGTCGGAATTCACACGATTGGACGATAATCGTCGAATTCGTGAAATTCTCGGATTAGAAGTCGAATTTTGATATTGAGCTCAGAAAAGTTGGTTTTCAATGGGAACAAGTCTTATTTGACATTATAGAGTTGTGGACTCGAAAATGACCCAATTCTGACTTAGAACGAAGAAAGCGAAGTTGAACGTTCACGAACGTTTATCGTTTTCGTTAAAAATGAACCAATAGGTGAATGTTGAGTTAAAAAAAGTCAAAAATGTAAAATTCTTGCATGAACACGTACAGTATGTGTTTTATGAGCTAATGGCTTTTGAACAAACCAATTCGGACTTAAAATAATCAAATTTGGAGTCCAAAAAGTTCATTGTGCAAATCAAAATCACAACTATCTGGTGCACAGAGTTGGCCCCATGGCCACAAATTTCAAGGCATGTCAGTCTTTACATGCAGTATAGTGTCTTCGACATATTGAAGAATTAATAGCAGTCACGACAGATAATCTTGAGACTTGCACCGCAGTGGCCGAAGTCGGAAATGAGGCACTAAAGAGGAAAGGCAGCAGTACACGATCGAATAAGGACTCAAGTCAAGCAGTCACGAAGCCTCGACCCTTGCCATCGCTAACTCACTACAGTAGCGTGGCACAAGAAAGGAAGGAAGCCGCAGCGCACCAACCTTTAGGGATTTCACACATGGGGGAGAGTTTGTAAGTAAAGGAAAGAAAGTAAACTAATTAATAATGAACCAAAGCTTGAAGTAACATTGTCCAAGACATTGTTAGACCTTAAGTATGATAACTAAAGGTCAAAAGTAAGTCAATTGCATATGAACATAAGAACGATGTAAAATGTAACGAAAAATTAGAACTAATAATAAAAAATCTAATACATGATTAGATTGAAAAGATGGGTAAGATTCATTAGGAACCATGTATGTTTACTCATGACCTAATGTGTTATGTTATCTATTGTAGAGACCTTAACGACTTAAAGTGAACGTGTAATAACAATGAGCGGAACCTAATCGAAGGCAAGTGTTCTAACCCTTGTCTATGTTCAATCTAGACAAGTTTTGTGATTCATGTACTCTTTGGCGTGAATTGATGTATGATGAAGTCAAAGACAATTCTTTCGGCTAGACTTAAGATGTTTTGGATTTCTTATAATCTATCAAAGTATTGTCAATGTTTTGCCAAACTATGTTGGTATGGTTTTCAAATGAAGACTGAGTATGCTAAACAAATGTTTTGTCGTCAAACGACAGGCACGCGAGGTTGCCACCACTTAAACGTACATACATTTAAAGAATGTAGTGTTGATCAATATAAAGTACCATAGGCTGATCACCTTGACGTGCTCGTAAGTAATGTCAAACTTATAGACTTGGTACCGGGTTGTCCCTTTCAAAGAAAGTATGAAATGCTCATGGTCTTGGACCGAAATTAATGTTTTACTGAATATTGTTCATTGTAAAACGTTTTAAGAAAAGAGAAGTGCTATTTTGAATTATCAATAGTACTTAACTAACTATTGTTCGCTTATTGAAGATATATGATTCAGTATGATTCAAGCATATTGTTAAATGGAATTGTTCTACTTGCTTTGAGCTAGTTATGCTCACTCTTGCTTGAACCATATGAATGCAAAACGGAGACCGAATGGACCCAGAAGGATCCGTGAGGATAAAGGAAAGGCTAAGGTGAACCTATAGATTACCTATGTAATAGTATAGGTTTGTTATGATAATATTTGATATTATGACAAGAATAAATGCAATGGTTATAAAGAACACGAGGAATGGTAATATTATTTAAGAATGTATATATATATATATATATATATATATATATATATTGTTTCATCCTATTTTTATAAAGAAGTAGCTAGCTAGTTTGGATGGGGATGAGCGTGGCAACCTAATCTCTGATTCTACTTTTTCTTGTTAGTATTAGTTTATATCCACTTGTTCTTGGTAGGGTCCTTTCAAATTAAGTTATTATTTTACACGAGGAGGAGGAGGAGTAAACAAAAATAAAAGGCAGTCATAAGTGGGAGCTAGCTAGTTATCTCTGATTTGTAATTGTAAACATTTGGTATGTGTTGAATGTGATGTGAGGAGGCATGTTGGATTGGTTTAATCCGTCATCAGAAAAAACAAGAGTGTCTCAAATATGTTTGGGTGTCTCAAATGTTGGGGTGTCATAATGTGTTGTACTAGTAATGCCATAATGATCTTAATTCGAAAGCGAGAACAAACAATAAAAATCCGTCAATATGCTCAAACAGTTTACTGTTAAATTTATTACTAGAACAAGTGGATGGATGTTACTAATATGCTTTGAGTTTTGAGTTATTCATCTTATACTATATGCTTGTTTTGATCCTAAATTTTTAAAATCTCAAAGATTTGTTCCTTCTCCCTTTACCTCATTATTGGAATTTTTATAAATTGTTTAATACTTGACATTGTGTTAAATTTTTAGGACATATATGGATATCAATCCAGGACCTTTTGATCTTGTTATCTTATGGGACCAAGAAAATTATGTACCTTCTGACTTATGGAAAAATATTGTAAGTTTATTGTCCCATATCTCATATTTCTCTTAAAATTTTGTAAAAACTTTCATATTTTGACAATTTATGTATGTATCCTCCGTTTAACTTGTAGGATAGGGGTGTGTTACAAATTTGTCAGATGTCTGCAAAATTAATTGATTGGAACTTGACAAAACAACAAGAATATCTATTGGAACAATTAGGTTTCGGTATATTTTGTCATCAAGATGTAGTGTCAAAGATTGATGCATCTCTTGTATCTGCTTTTGTTGAGCGTTGGAGGAGTGAAACAAATTCGTTTCACTTAAAATGTGGAGAGGTCAGCATTAATTTAGAGGATGTGGGATTTATATTTGGGTTGCCCATATTAGGAAAACCATTGACTTGCGGAGAACTAGAACATCCCAAAAGCTATTTTATAAGGGTTTTGGGGCAACAAGTAGCAGTAGAGGATTGGGAACCGTGCTATAAAAGGGCATAAGTTTGCCTTGGTTAAGACATAAATATGGACAATTACCTAAAGATGCTACTTCAGATGATGTGGTAAAACACACAAGGCATACCTGTTGTATTTGTGTGGCGCTATTTTGTTTCCTACAAAGAGTAAAAATATAGTGCATCCTAGGTATTTATTGTTATTTGAAAGATTAGAAGACATAATTACATATGCTTGGGGGCGTGCTTTTGGGCATTTGTATAGGGGTTTTGCATGGGGCTACTCGAAAACAAATAAAAAATTTGCGCAGGATGTGCAACCTTGCTTATGATGTGGGCTCACGAAAGGTTCAACATTGGTCATCCTACCCCTAGACCTAATTCCCAGAAGTTGATACCTAGGGCATTATCCTGGGCATACTCTTCTTTTGATCTAAATTCCAAACAATATCAGCGCCGCAAAAATCCACATCACTATCTTGTGTTTTACCGAGGAGAGTTTGATGACATGTTGGAAACAGATTGGGTGTGGCGTCCATATCAGATATTTGACACACGTTTGGGTTGGGACTTTTTTGAGGCAAGGTTAGGTGGAGCAGCACATATACCTTTGATTCATTACGACATTGTTGAGTTTCAAATGCCTGACAAATTTATGAGGCAATTTGGATATTTGCAGTCATATCCATCTAATGCTAAAAACATGGTGGAGTTGAGGACGGAAAATAAATTATGAAAATCATAGGGCGCTTATATTCATTTGTGGGAGGCCTACATGTAGAGTTTAGAAGGGCAAATGTTGGAGGGTTTGCGCAGATATCTACCGAGGATTATATGACATGGTACGGAAATTACTCTGAGACGGATACACCATCCTCGACCCTTTAGGCGTCAAGGGAAGATTACGAGCCACAGGTATTCATTAACCAATATGTGGCTGTAAACACTGTAAGTTTTTAAATTTATAATTTTTATACATGTTTCTGTGTTATAATTTGATGTCCTTATTTTACTAATATAATTTTATTTTTGTTTTAATTCTAGATTGAGACTGTAAAAGCTATATTTGTAAAGTTTATGTCAATTTATCTGCCAATGAAAGTTAAGAACCATGTATGAGTCATGGTTCAATACAATCGTACTAGCCGCTCATGAATGATTACAAAGGGGTTCCAACCGAACAAAATTCAGTACAACCTCAAGTTGGACAAATGGATATTGACATGACGGGACCCCAGCCTACGGTTCAAGAAACTCAAGGTAGCCTTGCTCATTCTACTCAACACGAGAGGTAATTGCTTGCTAGAAGAAGGAGAGAGGGAACAAAGCACACTCACCTTGTCAAGTATTTAAAGATTGAGAAAATCAATTAGTTAAATCACTATTGGTTTAGTCCAACTCACGACCCATCATACTTTCCTCATATCCATCCAGGCGATCTATACAACTTAGAGTTTAAGGATGTGAACTGTCTGAGACCCAATGGTTAGTTATGGGCGCATGTATGAGGAGTGAAGGAATCCAACGATGAGCTATGTTTTATTTCATGCCAACATACTTTGCGAGTTTGGGAATCCAATACTTACCAAGTGTCGGAGTAAGCAAAGCAACAACACTCAAATTCTTAACAAGTTACATCAATCCTCCAGTTGGTGCCCCAATTCATGAATCTGATTACATATTCATTCCATTCATCAACGAAAGCAACAGTCATTTATGCCTATTCATTTGTAGTGTGAACAAGTGGAAAGTAATGTTATTTGATCCACTTAATGATGACAAACCCTTAATGTCATTGTCACAATTATATCAAAACAACTTTGCTATTGTGGTGAGTTCATTAATATATAACTTATTTTTCATGTCATCACACAAACATATGAGGTTTAGGGAATTAAATGATTATTTTGTGGTTTATAGATGGAGTTAATTCCTTTGTTGCTTCGTATGGAAAATCCTAAAGCACAATGGCCAAGATCGAAGTCAAAAGTTGAAGTATGTGTTAGTAGGCCAAGACAATGGAATTCAGACGATTGTGGTGTTTATGTTGCAAAGTATGTAGATTTCTTTTTGCAACCGGATAAACATCATGAAGGAACCGAGATGGACTCTAAAACGGGCTTACAATTTTAGATTTAGAATAGCACATGAGCTTAGGATGTGCAAAGCGAGGACATTCCTAGAAAATATCTTTGTATCGACCAAACTTTAGATTCGGATTCAAATGAAGAGTAATGATTGTAATATGTTATTTTATATTATCAGATTCCTTGAAATACTATAATATTTTATTTCTTATTTGGAATCCATTATGTTTGATTGTTTGGAATCATTATTATACTATTATCATTTTCTTGTTTGGAATCCATTGTTATACTATCATTAAATTAAATGGAACACACTAAGGTAGACAGTATCTCTCTCTTTCTATATATATATATATATATATATATATATATATATATATATATATATATATATGTCTAGTATATTTGCTAATTTGCTCCAAGTTATTTGAATATCTTCAAAACATTCAGCATTGCAACTATCAACTGGCCTTCTGAAAAATTTGCAGTGGTGATAAAGATTGATATCTGGCTTAAGTGCTGGTTAAAATAGTCATGACCATTGATATTATAATGTCATTCACAATTAGAATAAATATGTTATCGTTAGCCTTCATGATTGTCATGTTTGCTTTTACAGATTGCCTTATGCACAATGCTACGAAGGGCATCAGATTGCCTTATCACAAACTTACTATTTTCAGTCAACAGTGGAGGATCAAGACATTTTTGGTGATAAGCACAATTGCATGTCATCATCTGGTAAGCTGGTCCAACTTTAACTAATATCATATTTTAAATCATACATTAAAAAACATGTTATCCATAAGTGTTGTGCCTTCTGTATAACAGTCATTCAACATATTCACATTGCCTGCCATCTTAAAATCTGAAGAATTGTCAAGTTATATTCTACAAATATCAAATTATGCCCACTCCCACTAGGTCAGAGGGTGCGTAATAATGGGCACTTTCTTACTTTATATACTTATAAAACTAATCATGGCACATCAAAAATGGAAGACTAAAGCATTTATTTATAAACTCAAGAAAATATAAGAAACCAAAATTTAAGAATCTGTTTTCAAATAAATATGTCTTTCAAATAGTCAGTTAAAAATTTAAGAAAACTAAAATTTTATAGTCATAAAAGCAAATATAAAGATAACTTCAACCACTCAACTTGTCTTGACCCAAAACTTTATAGTGGTTTCGCTTATCATGATTCTTATGTAATCATCATATTACATATTGCACACTTTCTCAACTATTTACCCAATATTGAGGCATTTCCAAATTTTTTTGATCCCACTTATCAAATTCTATTATAATTTTGATTTCTTTTCAGGTTTAGATTTACATTCTAAATAAGGTTTATTGTTTTTATAGAAATAGGAATTTCTTTTCACCTTTAGAAATTTTATTTTGTAATTCTATTAGGATTAGAATTTTATTTCATTTATTAGGATTTGGATTGTTTTGCAATAGAGGTCTCACTACACGCCATGGAAGAGGTCGTCAATTTGCCTGATCGCTTTCTAGCATCGATAAATGTTTGTCTGTGAATTGCGCTTGCAACACCTTAACCCCTCGCTTATATGTAGATGGTAATTTTGGTACAATTGCTCGAATCTAATTTCACAAGGCTGAATGGACACCAACGACACCTTGACCCTCGCTTATATCAAGCGGTAATCTCAGACAATCGATTTATCGATGCGGTAGAAGACGCCACACACAACTATGAATTGTTGTATGATAAGTCAAATTGAATCTCAAAGAAATAACTAAGAAAAATACTTAGAATTCTTCAAAGAACCAAAAGTAGAGAATAACCTCACAAATATATTGAATAATAAATAATGATAATCAGATTTGATTACATTAACTTAGACCTCTATTTATACTACTCAAAACAATCCAAATCCTAATAACAATAGAACAAATTATTCTAATCCTAATAGGAATTACAAACCATAACCCTAATTTCTAAGTAGAAATCAATTTGGAAAAGAAATTCCTATTTCTATAAAACAATAGAAACCTTATTTAGAATGTAAATCTAAACCGGAAAGAAATCCTAATTATAATAGAATTTGATAAGTATCTCGAAAATAAATCCCTAAAAATTAGGCCAATAGAATATGCCTAATATTTTAGGAAACAAAATCTTTTCCTAAAATCCCAAAAATCCTCGCCACGTTAGATCTTTTGCCGCTGAAAACTTGCTTTCTTCTTTTCGCATGTAATCTGATTATGTAAAATTATAAAGACCCACATAATACTAGCTACATGTGAATAACTTGTCGATCAAGATTGTATCATTCCTCCTCTTCAAAAGGATTTGTCCTCAACCGCCCATCGCCTTCTCAAAAAATGATTCAACCACAAAATTGTTCCTACATAAAACAAACTAAGTTAGTAGCATCAAACCAATCATAATGCCAAAACTCAACTCAAAAATGACATATATAAGCAACAAAAACTCCAACTCCCGCTTAAGAACATAACAATGCCCGACTTCTCTCCCGAATTGACAATTTGTAGACCAAGCTAATCCCGTAACACTAATTATATATATAAACTAATCTACTATCTACTAAAATAATCATGAATGCAAAGTAAGAAAGAATATGAAAAGTCTTATATCCTCCTCGGATCAAAAAAATCACACGCAAAACTCTTCATGTGGTAGATTCTCCCAAATGACGAATTCCTGGATCAAAATTCAATATAATGATCTCAATCCTTCGCAGAAACACATTCATCAATGCACCTGGATCAAATATCAATACTTGAAATTTGTCATATTTCTCACGCAAACTCTCTTTAATTCCTGGATTAAACACAAAACAGAACAAATCAATAAGTTCCTTTTGTCTAATCACAAAGAAATTAAATAAACCAAAATCATATGCATAGTCTACTAAAACAATATTCAAAACACTTCCTCAGATGTCTTATGCATTGAATCGGATGAACTACAGATCCATGCTTCCCTCGATGAATATGATCCTATCACGAATCTGCAAAAACAACCAACCTCCCTCATTCCATTGACATTAATATAATAAAGAACAAATAATGTTATCAATGGAGTAAAAGGTCACAATCATAAGTTGAAAATTCAATAGATATCGACGATGATCACAAACAAACTCTACACATGCTAAAGAATTTCCCAAAATGTTGACAAAATCTAATATCATCAAAAGAGAGAATAACAAATTTTCCCATGAAAAAATGCAAAATATAATTCAACAATTCCATGGAAGTATGCAATGCCTTAGCTAATCTAAGTGAACTAACTACACATGCAAATAACTCATCTCTCAAATCATCTTGATGATAAACATTTCTTGAATCGTAACCATATGATAACAAATCATGCAATGAATATCGATCCAACGAAACAACATGATTACTACCATTGTTAACTAACGACAATTCATGTAAAGATCGACTAGCATGAAACCCTAAGTCAATATTTGGATAACAAAACCTAGAATTAATTTCATGCAAGTAAACACATCGAAAACGAGAATATATATCATGATCATAAACTAACTCAACATAAATCAAATATCCTCCATAGTTTATGATAAAAATGATTCTACCATCAAAATAGCTAACAACAAATTTTCCAATAGAAGCATGCAAAACATGTTTTAAATAACTCATGAAAACACTAGATGCATTAGTTAATCTAATGTAAATAACTAACCACCTATATAACTCACATGCTAAAACAATTTTCCATTTATCACAATCTCTCGTGCTAAATTGATTAGGCATCAGATCATTATCACATGTAGATAAAACACAAGTACTATGCAATTTATCAAGCATATTATCCAAACAAGAAAAAGAATAACGATACTTGTTTACCAATTCAAAATCGACGAACAAACTCGTTGTCCCATCCTCCTTAGATACTATGATCTCATAATCAACACATGAACTCATGTCTTCTCTCACGATACCCACTTTCACCAACTCTCCAACCCGCCTTTGGTAACTTCGTTGTCTCCTGGGAATACTATCACCGATCGGTGATGGAAATGATAGTACGGGTATTTCATCAACAACTCCACAAGAGACAAAACAAAACTAGACAAAGAAGAATCATTAGTGTTAGTATTCAAAAGCGCCTGGCGCTTGTATTTAATGTACAAACCATCGGCTTTTTAAAATATAACTCACTTTTCAACTCACTATCTTTTCATGGTCACATATTTCTTTCTCTCTTCTTTATGCTCACCCTCTCGCTTTGTTTTTCTCTCGCTTATCAAGGTCACTCTTTTCATTCTCTTTTTCTCAATCTCTTTTCTTTTCATTCTCACTCTTTTAATTTTTTCTTTTACATTATCAATCTTTTGAACAATTTCTTTTTGTCGATCTTTTCCACATGTATTTCCTTTTACAAACTCATCTTCTTGATTACTTTCTTTCTTGATGTTCACCATCTTGCTTTTAGATCATGGATTTCATCTTGAACACTCGAACCCAATAACTCTCCTCGATCGCATATTCTATAATTTCTTCCACCTCCCCCCGCTGATCTTGTTTTCTTTTCGCCTTAGAAGTATATTGTAATCGCATCCAATAATCTTCCTTGTTTACTTGTGTGCGAACCCTCCTATTATTGTTCATCAGAATCGCCTTGAAGGTTGCTCTAATTGTCTTTGAGATGTATACTCCTCCCTCCCGCTATGTCAGACTTTGGTGCAAACCGCTTTCGATCATTGCTTTTTAATTTCGCCCATGTCTCGAATCTGACGCTTCCCATGTGTTTTTTGTTTGATAAGTCGCCACCATATAATTGTATGATCGGAGAACTCTTGAATTGCCTGTCTGACCTTCCTCCTCTCCTGAGTAATCATGATAGTCAAATTCTCGCCCATTTTTCTCTCCCATCTCGAGATATGCCTCAGATCAATATTGCCTTGGAAAGTATTCCTTTGAGACCCATAAGAACTTTCATAATTGTAGCTATACATGTTTGTCAGAAACAAAGGTTAGTAGATAAAAAATTTCTCACACTTCTTTACGTGTTTCGCTTTCAAATAATGATGAATCACTCGTGTATCGCTTCAATTTGGCTTTTACCCTCTAATAATCTTACACTCTTGCCTTTTACCTCAAATATTCTCTCTAATAGGTTCTTATTGAAATTCCCTAGCAAAATTCTTGGTTTTACTAATCAATTCAAAATTACTTATCACGAAACAAAATTATAGATGGTGTAACTATTAGAATATCACAAAATCAAATGATCGATTGTCTTGTATCCTCTTATATGCGCCGATTTGTAAATTATAGTCTGCTTTCGTAATTGATGATGATGGAACCAGTATGAACTCTTGGTTGAATTTGATGATTTGATGGTGTGCTACAAATCAAGTTAGCACAATAGAATATGAATTTTTTTTTTTTCCTTTTTTTCTTTTTTCTTTTTGCTCTCTTTTTTTTGTTTTTTTTTTTTTTTTTTTTACAATATATTTTTTACGTAAAATTAAAGATAAGTAACTTGCTAGAAAGGCTTAGCTTTGATACCAAATGATAGACTCCACTACATCGCTTATGTGAGGTGGTCGTCACCTCGATCGCTTTCTAAAGACAAATTGTTGGGTGAATTGCTTGCAACACCTTAACCCCTCGCCTATATGTAGACGGTAATTTTGGTACAATTGCTCGCGTTAAATTCTCAAGGCTGAATGGACACCAACGACACCTTGACCCCTCGCTTATATTGAAGCGGTAATCTCTTGCACAATCGACGATTGATGCGGTAGAAGACGCCACACACAACTATGAATTGTTGTATGATAAGTCAAATTGAATCTCAAAGAAATAACTAAGAAAAATACTTAGGAATTCTTCAAAGAACCAAAAGTAGAGAATAACCTCACAAATATATTGAATAATAAATAATGATAATTGTATTTGATTACATTAACTTAGACCTCTATTTATACTACTCAAAACAATCCAAATCCTAATAACAATAGAACAAATTATTCTAATCCTAATAGGAATTACAAACCATAACCCTAATTTCTAAGTAGAAATCAATTTGGAAAAGAAATTCCTATTTCTATAAAACAATAGAAACCTTATTTAGAATGTAAATCTAAACCGGAAAGAAATCCTAATTATAATAGAATTTGATAAGTATCTCGAAAATAAATCCCTAAAAATTAGGCCAATAGAATATGCCTAATATTTTAGGAAACAAAATCTTTTTCCTAAAATCCCAAAATCCTTGCCACGTTAGGATCTTTTGCCACGTGAAACTTGCTTTTTCTTTGCATGTAATCTGATTATGTAAAGTTATAAAGACCCACATAATACTAGCTACATGTGAATAACTTGGTGATCGTGATTGTATCATTATGCCCCTTTGTTTGGGAGAAAATAGGGTCCAATAACGGCTCATCTTGAATCGCCTCATCATCATCTACTCGATTTTCTAACATGCCATTTAAAATAACTTCATCGGGGTCAAACTTCTCAACGATGGGTTGATTGTCAATTCAACCACTGTAAAACATGCTTAAAACCATTAATAGAGCTTGATCCCGTAGAAGCTAATCGTAGGAGCAGTGTGACCAAATAATTGTACCGCATCGTCTGAGATTCCTCGTAGTTGGACATTTCACCAAAATCTTTGGTAGTTCAAATGTTCACTTTGTTACCATCTCTACACCAAATGCTTAAAATGTATTTATTCGGATTCGTGTGTAGTACTTTTTGCAATCATATGCCTTACAATGTGTCTACAAAGCATACCAAGATGTTCAAATTTTTGACAATTACATTTTATATCTCCAGGTTGAACATTATCGACAACAAGAAAAGTACCTATTGGATTCTTCAATGGCGTTTGTCTTGTACCTTCGCGTGACGACTTCAGATCCGATGTTGTTAGATGTTGAAGTTTCTTCATTATGTACTTGTGAGATTTTACAAACTCAATCAAAAGCGCTCTAAACATCTCTTTTGTATAAACCGCGCTCCATGCGTTTCCAATGGTGATTCAATAGTCATAGTTCTAGTCCGATGGCGGGTTGCGTGAATGTCGACTTGTCTCTCTTTCATTACCTCTTCTCAATGGCTTTTTCTCGAAGTTTATTTATAAATTCCTTTATACTCATTGTCGCATTGACATACTCATCAAATAAACTGCTCATTCCTCACTCCTCGGATGTAGTCGCCATTCCATTGCCAAAAAAAATTCTTGTATACGCCATTATCCATTTGTGCTTAACTTTGATAGAGTGATTGTAACTAATCATCGCTTGCGCTCAGAATCACATCGCCTTTTCCCATCGCTCCTCAAATTCTGCAGCGCCAATGATTTATACACACACCGATTAAAATCATGTTTAAATGTTGGGTACTCATCATACAATGTATGCAATTTCTCCGAAATTTGTTACTAATATTCCATGCAAGAAAGTACATGGTGTATTTCAGAAGAACCCTATCAATTGCATTACTCATGGCTTTGTCCTGATCAGTAATAATGGTAATTGGTGCCTTATTGTTCATTTCATGAAGCCAAGTCTCAAAGACCCATACAAAATTACCTATGTTTCATCTTGTATCAGTGCAAAACCAAACAAGACGGAATGGTAATGGTGATTTACCCCCGTGAAAGGAACAAACGACATGGAATACTTGTTCGTCCGATAAGTTGTATCAAAAGTCACTACATCCCCAAAATTTTTGTATGCTATCATTGATCGGTAATATATCCACAAAATGCATGCGATACGATGATCTTCATCTCATTTGATATTGTAAAAAAATAGAGGATTATTCACTGAAAGTTTTTTGAGATACTGCAGTGCTGCTTGGGCATCGTTTGAATCTATCATGTCACGTCTTAAATCTCGCACAACATTCCGAATATCCTTATCACTGAAACCAACATTTTCCATCCCTCCTCCTATTTCACTAAAAACATTCATCATTTTACTTGGCCCAACTCCAAAGGTCGCTTAAAGTTCCATTAAAGTTCGAGCAATAGGAGTTATATTTTTCCATGTTTGAATGAAAATTTTCTTGCTCGGAGTAACCAAATCATGATTGTGGGTCAACTCAATTTTTGAAACTTTCCATGTATCTTCATTTTGTTGATGAACAACAGACATTCTAGCTTTGCACATCGTACGACCTATTGAATCCCTTTTTCTTTTGACCTTGTTACCCTCAGCTTGATCAACGTCCTGTTTCTTTCTTTCAATCGGTTTTCTTGCTTTGGTACACGTAAAAAGTCTGTTGGACAAATTATTGGAGCGGGCATGTTTATGACTTGCCCCAATTTTTATTTCAAATCCACTCTTCCGCCTTTTATTTCAAACCCTCATATGCACTTTTAGAATCGGTAATATGCGATTGGTTCATGTTATGAGCACCAATATTATCCATGTCAATATTATCACGAGAAGAATTTGATGAACTAGAATTAAACATATGTTCCGCCATAATTCTATACTTACCACAACAATTTGAGGTGCGAAGACTTGCTTGATTAATTGTGTGATTTTTTTCCTTGATGTCAATTGAAGGCGGCTATAATATTTTGTTTACCTTGGTAGGGAAAAAGTATATTAACTATGACAACCCTTCTATCTCCTAATATAGTAGGTTTGTATAATATAATTTTGTTATGTACTTGAATAAATTTTGTTGTTGATTTAGAATAGGATGTGTTGTATTTGATTTGGAATTGATTTTATTTGATTTGGAATATTTTGGAATTGGATTTATTTGTTTTGGAATAATTTGGATTTAATATATTTGATTTGATCTCCTTTGGAAATTTTATATATTTGAGTGTATAAATTTGGTATTTGATATATCTTGTTTTGATTTGGAAAGATTTGGAAATTTTGATGTATTTAGAATGTATTGTTGATGTTCAAGAACTTCTCAAAATTTGGTATAATTTGGAATTTTATCTTGTTATTATTCTTGGTGTTATAATCAATTTAAATTGTGTTGTAATTGAATTGTGAACAATATGCTAGCTGTGCCAACGACTGATTTGGATTGTATCAGTTAATACTTAGGAGTTCTTGTTGATAAAAATTGTAACAGTTTGTAATTGAATTGAATTATATCTGTTATTACCTTGGAGTTCTTGTTGTAGTGAATTTGAACGTGTACGTTTGTAATTGTAGTGATCTGTATCAGTTTATACAGAGTTCTTGTTACATCAGTTAACTGAAATCATGAGTAATTTTACCATCCGCTAGTATGTCTAGCTGACACCGCCATACTTGTTTCGCTTTATTTTTGGTTTGGTCTATCGGGGACATAAGCGTCAAGAATTTTGATTAAACACATCCGCTAAAATTACTAGCGGACGGGGAGTTGCCAATATATATCTCACCTTCATCAACAAAACTAGACGGTTTAGAGCCTATATGCCACTTTTTATCCCATAGCATATAGATGTTATGGATCATTCTATATATATATATATATATATATATATATATATATATATATATATATATATATATATATATATAAACTAAATGATTAATTTAATTTACACTCGTGGGTTATCACAAATTTACTATTGTAAAAAATTAATTTATTTATATATAATACAATTTATATTCACTACAATTAATTCTAAAAAAGTATTTTAAAAAAATAGTGACTAATTTTATCCTCGCAAAAAAATCTCTCACCAATAATATATAGTGACTAATAATTTATTCATTAATAATATTCAAATTTTCAAAAACAAATTTGGTGCTAAACATCTTTCTATCATCTCAATTTTGCGAAAGAAAAAAATTACAAATTGTGAAGAATGTTTCCTTCATAATAACTATATTGTCACTAATTTTTTTTCTTTCATTATTCCTCGCTAGAAAACTCCTCATGCAAAGGAATGAATTCCGTCACAAATTTTCCTTAACTACATCCCTATTTTCTTGTAGTGATTATAAACCTTAACCCTATATTATAAACCCTAACCCTAATTTGTAAACTAAACCCTAATTTAGTTATCCTAACACCTAATCATGATTACTAAACTTCAATTAGGTATTAATAAACAACATTAAGCAACCTTAATCATTAAAAACAAAACCCTAATCAAGATTAATGAGGATTAGGACATAATTAAGCTACTAATTTGGTCAACTAACTCACAAGTAGGTTGAGAGTCATCCACACAAGTTCCAAAACATCACATGACATGCTTCCAAACTCCCAAGCACCAGAAGAGTCATAGATCTGATCTTTTAGGAGGTAAGTAGGTGGAAAAATAACCAAAAAGTCAAGTTAGAAAATTCTATAAAAGGAAACCCTAGCTCAGAGCAAACCCACAAAAATTATAAGCCAATACACTCATATAACCTACCTATACAAGCCCTGGTGATAGCAACAACAGATTAAATAGCTAGAAATCAAAAATCAAGCAAGAAAGGTGTAAACCCTAATTCATAGCTAGATCTTTGATGCTTTGTTCAAATTATTGTTTAGATGTTTAGATTTGTGTAATAGCATGTTAGAAAGTATGTTAGGTTGATAGAACATGTTTTCATAACATCTAGATGCCTTAAATTAGTGTTTTAAGTAATCTGGAAATTTTGGAAAAACAAGCCTGACAACGAATGTAAAAGCTTGTAGATCCATGTATGTTCATAATTAGGTTTGTTAATTGTGTGTTATTTGTAGTATGACATGATGTCTTTAATCTGGAAACGAAAATAGGTTCATTAGAACCATATATTACTCTTAGGTGGTCAAAGGTGGTTGACCGATCACAAAGTTCTATTTTCTGGGTTACCCAGAAAACACAAGAACATGTTGAACCAACTACTTTGACCAGCCTTTTAATCGCTTTCTGTTTGTTGTTTTAATAACTTTTTGTAATGAATTAATACCTTGATATACATACTACATATCTATGACCTTAAATTGCTTAAACAGTTCATAGGATTACTGGAATTAATGGTCAAAAGTTGTCGATCGACCTTGACCAAGTTTCTTGGGTTACCCGTAAAAAGCGATGAACATGAAGAATGACCTTTGGTACATTTTAACCAACATAGATCGAGACCTTAGAATTATGCTTTGTCCAAACCAAAGGTTTTATATATGTACCTTGACTTATAGACTACCTATTACAACAAACACAACACAAATCTATTGCACAGATTCAAAGATATGAAAGCCACAAAATCGTTGACCTACCATGACCACTGTTCTGGGTTACCCAGAAACTCAAGAACATCTCTGACAGTGACTTTGAGCCTCTATAACTTCTTGTTATATGTAGGTTAAAGTACAAAATTTGTCTGATGTTGTACTACTGTATGAGTACTATAACATCCATACTTGTCCAAACTCAAAATCATTAACAGTAGCAAAGTAGATTATGGTCAAAGTGGTCCCAAGACCATAACCGACTGAAACCTAGAAATTCAAGAACACCTATAGCGACACTTCCTGTCACTATAGGGCTTTAGCAATGTATAAAAATTATTTTTTTAGAAATTAATTAATAAAAATTAGAAATAATTAATAAATAAATATAAAAAATATAAAATAGTTTTAAAAATTATATTAAGTTAATATAATTAAATTTTGATATTTTATATAAATTCAATAAATATTTTATTTTATTGGGCTATTATTAATAAGACTAAAAGACAATTTGCACCCCAAATTTTACACCATTGTTGACTTTTACACTCCAAACCTAAAAAGATTTTTAAGTACACCCCAAACTTCATTATATATAACAAAACGCACACTTTCTTCACTTAACCTATTCAAAAGTGACCGACTAAAAGTCAGAATACAAGTTTTGGGGTGCAAATTGTTTAAAAAATAGAATTTTCACTTAATGATTTTTTTTACAAGTTAAAAACAAAATTTAGTTTTGAAAGATTCTGTTTTAAAAAACAAAAACAAAATTTGATTTATTTGTCCACAAATTAATATAATGAGAAATTTAAATTACGATTAACGTGGAAAATGATAAGATAAAATCAAGAGAGTGAATCATTTTAATTCTCAAATATTTCATGTATGCATAATGTATTTACTATTCACATATATTTGTCGGATATATGTATTAAGACTCTTTATTTTTTCATGTTATTATTTGTGAATGATAATGACATTTTTCCTTAAAATTAAATATCAAGACTAAAACTTATAATTAATTATTTTAAAATAAAAACAATTATGTATACATGTCTATCAACTCAAAAAACCGCTACACAAGAAATAAAGATAAAAATAAAATAAAGCTAAACTATATTAATTAAGTGATAATTTTAATATGAGAAATAAAATTAGAAATTATTACAAGTAACAAAATTTTTAAAAATAGAATTTTTCAAAAATGTAATTTTGTAAAAGCAGATTTTTTAAAACAAAATTTTTTAAAAATGTAATTTTATTTTGTTTTTACAAAATTTTTAAAAACATAATTTTGTAAAAATGCAATTTTTTTTACAAGTTAAATAAAATTCTATTTTTAAAAATTACGCTTTTAAAAAAATTCTATTTTAAAATTTTATTTTTACAAAATTTTGTTTTTAAAAACAAAAACATAATTTTTTTATGTGGCAAAATGATTTTTTACAAGTTAATGATTTTTTAACCGGATGATTAATAATTAATTTTAAAAATAAAAAATATATAATCATTTTACAAGTTAATGATTAATTATTAATCATTAATTCCAAATATTTATTTTAATTTTATTATTTTAATTATTTTATTTTAAATTAATTATTTTATTTTTATTTTTAAAACTAATTATTTTATTTAAAATTAATTATTTTAAAATTATTTTATTTTATTTAAAATTAATTATTTTTGTCAATTTTAAGACTAAAAGACAATTTGCACCCCAAAACTTGTGTTCTGACCTTTTAATTTATCACTTTTGACCTAAGTTAAGTGAAGAAAGTGTCTTGCTTTGTTATGTATAATGAAGTTTGGGGTGTCTTGTATTACACTTTTTCTATTTGGGTGCACAAGTCAACAATGGTGCAAAATTTGGGGTGCAAATTGTCTTTTAGTCTATTAAGAATTAAATTATTAATAAAGTAATTAAAATAATTACTTATAAATAATAAATAATTATTAAAAATAATATTAATAATTTAAAATCATATTAAATAGTTATAAATTATTCAAAAATAGTAGACAAGGTTTTTATAAAATTCTAAGTAAATATTAATTATTTAAAAATAGAAATAAATGATTTAAAAATTATTTAAGGATAAATAAATACTTAAAAATTATTATAAGCTTCTAGAAATTTTTATAAAGGATAATTAAATTATCTAAAAATATAATAAAGCTTAAAAATAGAATTTAGTCGATTTATCATCTTATTTAATATTCGATAAAGTCTTTGAACACCAAAACCATATCAAACTTAACTCGAACATATGTAGATTTTTGTATTCAAGTATTGTTATCAATACTAATGTGTTAGATTTATCTGAACGAACATCTTAGGTGTTTATTAACGAATCAAGTAGCATTGCTTGACTGATCTTCGCTCAGGCAAGTTTACTAAACCCAAATTATTACTTACGCAAATTTCTCAAACCCTGTTTATTCGTTGAACAAGATTTCTATCTTGAATTACTGTTGATATGATATACCAAACCTAAACTTGAATTACCACTTATTATAATGTTATTGCTATAGCTTCAGCATAACTAAGAAATGTATTGTTTATTCCTATGATATTGTTTATTGAGCATAAACTGTTTTGTCAAACCAAATTACTTTGGTAAGACATCCTATTATGAAGTTGTGTATCCCATAAGGGATCGAGATTTGGTCAATAATATATTGACATTTGAGTGCATATGAAAGCGTAGTAGGATGAGATGCATACTCCTAGGATATTGAGTAGGTTGATCCCCTATCTCATATCTAAACAAAGTTTCTAAGTCATGTGATTGATGAAATAAAAACTCCAAAATGGTTGAAAAAATTCCGAAATGGTAGCAATTATCGCTTAAATTTTGAATTGTTATACTTCTTCAAATCATATATTGTTATAAATATAAAACCCATTGAGCATGTCATAGCTCACCCTTGTAAATTATTCCTTTATAGTATTAGATGGTAACCTGGTACATCTAGAGTAGATAAAGGAGGCGTCCTATTAGATTAGCTTATATTATTGTCTAGTTGAATACTTTGTAATAAGAAATTCTTTATGAAGAATCATGTAATCGAACCTTAATAATTATGATATATAACATCTTTTACTTTTGCAACCGTGTTTTCTTACATATATAGATGTAATTTAGAATCTTCAATCTAGTTTAAGATCCTTGGGAACTATTTATCTAAGTGAGTGTATTGATAACATGGACTGTTCATGTTGTTAATACTCTGGATTTCAGATAAATAAGTACTATCGATACGATAGTGTAATTCGCATGACATAGACTATACATCCGAGTGAGGGTATTGGTAATATGGACTGCTTCATGTTATTAATGATACTCAAATTTCAAAGAGATAGATATATACTATTCATAGATACAATTCATATATCCAAGTGAGGGTATCCAAACACAGTAATAGTTCTCTTGAAAATTATCATCTGTTATGGGATAATTGTGAATCTTGGATATATAGGAATTATATCTCGTTATAAATCAGTATAGTCACTCAATTAGATATAAGCATATAATCAGATACCAAGGGTGTATAGATTTAAATGCGTAATATATATTGACTCGTAGTAAGCACCATATCGGATACCATTGGAGTATAGATATGGGGGCGTTACAGTTTAACCATAAGGTAATGAAGAATGATGATTAAACCTGTGCACGGTGAATAAACTGAATTAATGACGTATAACGTTAAGAAGCCGAGTTAATAATTATAACTTGGATATCGTTCTGAGTTGAATGAATCGAACATTATAAGATATGAATAAATGTAACGTAAAATGCTTAACGCTATGAATGCGTAGAATTAATATTGAATGATCGTTCTGAGTATACAAAAGAATGTATGCCTTTGACTATAAAGAATGAATCATGAGGTATGACATTTAGTTGCCAGAAAGCCATAAGGAATGAGAAATTGACTTAACGAACAATATAGTTTTAATGGTTTGGATAAGTTAAGATAAGTTTAGGTTGTGGTACAATCGTAATCTTTGATGGTTGACATATGGGAGCTAGGCTAAACATTCCTTCAGAGAGCGGAGGTATATACAAAACTGGCAACTGATGTTATGATGCCCCCAAATTCGGGTATCTTCTAACCCGATATATGGTGCTACACGGTGCTACAGTTCACACAAACATTCAATTGAAATGTCTCAAAAGAATGAATATGTCTTATATATATTCCAAAATAATATTACCATTCCTGTGTTCTTCATAACCGTCACATTTGTTCTTGTCATAATATTAAATATTATCATTATAAACCTATACTATTACAATCGGTAATCTATAGGTTCGCCTTAGTCTTCCCTTTATCTTTGCTTGGATCCTTGATTCTGCTCGATCTAAGTTGCATTCATATGGTTCAAGCAAGAGTGAGCATAACAAGCTCAGCAAGTACAACAATTTCATTTAAACAGCATGCTTGAAACATAGGAATCATATATCTTCAATAACTGAATAATAGTTACGAAGTACTATCAATAATTCAAAATAGCATATCTTTTCCTTTAAAACGTTTTACAATGACAACATTCAGTAAAACATCAATTCTGGTCCAAGACCATGATCATTTCATAATTTCTTTGAAAGGGACATCCCGGCACTAAGTCTATAAGTCCGACATAGCTTACGAACACGTCTAGGTGATCAGCCTATAGTACTCTATGTTGATCAACACTACATTCATTAAACATATGTATGTTTAAGTTTTGGTAACCTCGCGTGCCCATCGAATAATCGATGAAAAATACATTTGTTTATTCATAATCAAGCTTACCTTGAATCCGTCCCAAACAATTGGCGGAGGATAGCGTTATCAATTCTATATGGAAAAACTTATAAAGAAATCAATCAATCTTTCAAGAATAGTCTAGCCGAGCTAAAAGCGCATCGAATTCTTTCGTAAAATAATTTATGATCTCATAACATCAATCATCGAAAACCTGCTAACACGAAGGTTAGATGTTTATAAGAAAAACTTGCCTTCAAATACGCTTTCTGAAAATTAATTTTCCTTTTGAGTTTTTACACTCTACAACACATAACCACATAACATTGGTTCAGGTCATGAATGAACATACATGGTTCCTAATGAATCTTACCCTTCTTCTCAATCTAATCACGTATTATATTTGTTATTATTGGTTCCGGCTTGCCGTCGTTCTTTTACATCATTCTTACCAACTTCTTTCTCTTTTATAACTTAATTGAAATTATTTCATTAATACAACTCGTTTCGAGTTAATCATCCTTCCTCGTGGCTTACTAACGTCCTTACATTATTAATCAAAACTCGATCATCATTGGTTAAGTACACTTATTGCATACCGTTCGCGTTCACGTAATATTCAACAACTTTTAGTTGTAACTTGCAACGTTATTGTCATCATCGAAAATGTTATTTTTAAGTTAATTAATTCATTATCAATTAACTATCTTTCCTTTCGTATTCTTAATCGTATTTACTTCCTTAACGAAACTTGTTTCAAGTACTTATTTGCCTTTACTACTTATTATCATTCACTATACCAAAATGACCTCTAGTGAAGGACAAATCTTTCACTAGAGGCCCTATATCTCTCACAAGTGATTTATTGCGTATAAATATTTCCTACACACAAGTGCTCCCATTAGGCCTCCTCGTAATCGGGTATCCTTCGCTAAATAGTAACTAAATATTTTTTGTGAAGGACATATTGTGAATAACTTATTCCTTCACAAATTATATTTAGTAATGGAGTATTGTTATTTAGTGAAAGATTGGTTTCTTCACAAATAATATTTGAAGGACTATTTGAAATTAGTGAATAACTTCATTCCCTCACAAATAATATATTGTGAAGAATAAATTTATTTAATGAGAGAAAATTTTCCTTCACTAATTATAAATTGAGAATGTATCTTCAAATTAGTGAGAGAAATAATCCTTCATTGATGACTAACTAATTAACTAGAAAAGATTTAGTGAGAAAATAATCCTTCATTAAAATTCATTTCTCAAGTAAAATTCTTCACAAATTATAAATTTGTAAAAAAAATTAATTGATAAATAATCAAAATTCATTGCAAATTATAATTAATTTTCAAATCACCGATTTCATATTTATTATTATTATTATTATTATTATTATTATTATTATTATTATTATTATTATTTATTATTAAATGCTATAATAAATATTAAATTTAATATTTCAAGTTAATATAAATCATGTCATATATACTTGTTTCAAACTAATTGATAAACCTATAAAGAGCCAAAAATTAAAACTAATACTCCATATATTAATAGATAATGCTCAAGTCACAATAAGTACAAAATTTTTTATTGTATCTTGATCTCCCAAGGATCATATTACTTACAATATTTAATAACTAACATAAGAAAACTAAAAAATAACGAAATTTGGAAGGAATGAAGTGTACATCATATTAGGTCCACTTCATCATCATTTTCTTCAAAAAATCAAGGTTAGGCTCAGTAAAGTTCCTCCTGCAAAAGAAAAACCAAAATTCAATTTCAACAAGGAGGAATAAGAAAAAATAAACCAGGTAAATTTAAATTAATAGATAGAGAGATTAATGAAGGACAAAGACAAAAATATAATTATTAGTAAATACCTCAAGTGAACCATAGTTGGTAAATGTTAGAAGGAAGTTAGTAAACTTCTTCTCTACCAATTTAGTTATATGTTCAGTAATATCTATACCAATGAACGGTTGTGGTATACTATCATTGGTAGAAGCATCAATACACCCACCTAACCATGGGCAACAAATCTAATGAGACAAACACCATTACAAGCTCAGTCTTGAACGACAATCTTACTTGACTTCATTATCATTTTTTATTCTTTTGCCAATGCTAATAACATGAGCTTCTGATTTCAATTTTAATTTTCTTAATTTTTTTGGAACAAGTCTAACATGAGACCAGCCGACCAGGAGCGGAGCCAAAAAAAGTTCTTCAGAGGGTTAAAATAAGATATTACACTATACCATTTATTTGTAAAAGATAAGGGAGTCAAACTAAAACAATATAAAGGTATGGAAAGCTGCTTGGTTTTAAGAGTTAGAAACCCAGTTGTTTTTTTGTTTGAAAACAAAAATAAAAATTATGCCTGGTATATCCAAATCGAAGAGGGTCACTTGCCCACATTCGACAGGTGAAACACCCCGACAATAAGTTATCATTATAGCTAAATGAAGTATTTTGACAACAAAATTTTGCATGGTATCATATGGTAGATCCAAAAGTTGGACAAGACATAAGTGAAAGTCAGATGGCGAGTCCAATGCAATTAAAGTTTATTTTCTCGTCTTCTTTCTGGCTCCTTTTAACATCCCTCCTTATCTTAAAAGTTAAGGTCTCTTGATTCAATGACATGACTTAATTTATTTATTTATATGTAAGTTCAATGACGGAACTTCTACTATGAATTTTTAGTAGTGTAACCTCATATAATATACCTTTGAGAGGAAGGTTCCCACTCTAGGAACTGCAACGCACAAGTACTAAATAATCCTTGTGCAATTGGACACATTATTAATATGGATATATACATTGAATAACCTGAGAAAAGTATCAGTTAACCAGGAACTCATACATTTTATCTACTAATAAATTATGGAATAGGAGAATGTTAAAAAAAATTCTAGTAAACAACTTGCATGTTTCAGAAAGAAACTTACACTTTGGATAAGGATGAAGACCTCCTGTACTCCAACCACTCAGAATGTATCCATGCGACAAAAATTGGGATAATTCCCAGCAAGAATGACACCTGAACCATGATAGTAAAGGTTTCATTCAACTAAGATGTAAAAATACTAAATAGTAAAAAACCAAGATAACTAAAATAGAGCTATTAAGCAACTTAATACTAACAAAATAATGAAAACCAAATATACAATAAACTGAGTGCATCTCTAAACATATTGCAGCTAAAGTTAATGAGAATATCCACCATTAAAACATGTTTCTCTTACAAAGTAGTCCAAAATAAACAAATTTCTTTTCTTTCTACTTAGTGTGTAAAGACAATTCCCAACTCACAAACTAAAATAATAAAACTGTATTCATCAATGATATTACTATTTTATTTTATTTTGCAGTTCAGACACATAAATTATCAGTCCTAGCACGCATGCATCTTCATCTGGAAATTCCTGGATGACATGGAATTGACCATTCAACTAATTAAACTTCCAACATCTTAACTTTTGTGGAAACTTCACTATTAGTTTATAAGTTTTGACTCACGCAGATCAAAGACAGTCAGTTATTCAATCACACAGACAATTCACATATGTAGAAATAGAAAAAATTCCCCATACAATCACAGTTTGGCACAGTAACTTCAGCACGGATCTTTTGGCATTCAAATGACACGATATACATATATTATTTTTAAATATAGTTTTCTCTAACTTATGCTTCAAATTCTAAAGTGCAATTCAAAAGAACAGAGTAAATTATAACAGAATAATAATATATGCAAAGTCATAACCTCTTTTTCTAGTATATTACAGAAAATTGTCTAAAAAAAGCTGCAGTTTTAGTACCCAGTTATACATCATATCCTAAAGTTGATATCCGAGTACAGGTCTGGAAAATAAGCGTCGAAAGCAACATCACTAAATTACATAACTTTTTACCATTTATCTTTAAAAAACTAAAAGAGTTCAATTAGCAGCCTTAACTCCGCTTATTATTTCAGGAAAACAAAGTAAAGCATTGAATATCATTCTAATAAAAAAAATAGGAAAAGAAACCAAATAAGATATTGATTTCCTCTATTAAATTCACCTAGCATGGAATCCTGCATAAGAGTATCATATCTTTTTCTGATCCAAAACTTAAGGAATGGCCCGTTGGAAAAATAATATGCTGCTCTGAACAGAAGCCTGCAGTAGCAAGCAAAGCACCAGTTAGTATATTATCGTAATAATCAGTAAACAGTTGTTAATTTGTGGACTAGCAGAATTTCCATGACTAATCATTTTAATATGGAAAAAGTATTTATTAGTATAACTTTTTCAAAAGCAACTTAGGAAACTACTTCTATTTCCCAAGGTTTAGAGCACTTCACATATAAGGTAGCCAAGAATAGGAAAAAAAACACTGTCGAACCGCATCAATAAATAATATAACCTTAAGGCCAAAAGAGCACAATTTGTTCTTTTTTGTGCATTTGTTTTTGATAAACAAGGGCGAAGTGCATATGTGATGAGGACATGGCATGCGTGGAGTCAAACAAGACTAAAGGGACGTGGGGATCAAGCAAGGCTAGGACAAAGAGGTTCAAACAAAGTCTAAACGGATTGATCCAAGATGTTTGGGCTGAAGATAACGCAAAGAAGGATGAGACACAAATTTGGGTCCATTTAATACAAGCCCAAATTAAAGTCCAATCTCACAATTAAGGACAAAATCAATTTAGCAGATGTGGGCCGGATTAGTTTTAATTATATTACTAATATTCATATGGGATATGTCACGTGTGGGCTAGCAATCAAGGAGATCAGCAGCTTGTAATGCATGGGTCAATAGCTTATTGTCTTCGTGGGCCACGTTACCATCATCAAGTTGGATTATTTAGTTTCCTAGCAAAGACACGGATTGGCTTATAACGGAATATCGCTTTTGACACAATTCCTAACGCAACTTGGAAAATATCATAATTAGTGGCACACGGCTGGAAAATCTTTGGGGTTTAGAATTAATTTTAAATTCTATTATAATTAGGATTTCTTTTTCAAATTAATTTCTATTTCCTTATAGAAATTAGGGTTATAGTTTATAAATTCCTATTAGGATTTGGATTGTTTTTAGTAGTATAAATAGAGGTTCAAGTTATGTAATCAAATACATTATTCATTATTCAATATATTTGTGAGGTTATTCTCTACTTTTGGTTCTTTGAAGAATTCCTAAGTATTTTCTTAGTTATTTCTTTGAGATTCAATTTGACTTATCATACAACAATTCATAGTTGTGTGTGGCGTCTTCTACCGCATCAATCGTCGATTGTACCGAGATTACCGCTTCAATATAAGCGAGGGGTCAAGGTGTCGTTGGTGTCCATTCAACGCAGAATTCCGAACGCGAGCAATTGTACCAAAATTACCGTCTACATATAGGCGAGGGGTTAAGGTGTTGCAAGCAATTCACCCAACAACTGTGCTAGAAACGATCGGGGCGACGACCACCTCACGCAAGCGTGCCGTGGAGTCTATCATTTGGTATCAAAGCTAAGCCTTTCTAGCAAGTTACTTATCTTTAATTTTTCTGTCGAAATATATATAGCAAAAAAAAAAAAGATAGCAAAAAAAAAAAAAAAAAAAAAAAAAAAAAAAAAAAAAAAAATTCATATTCTATTGTGCTAACCCAATTTGTAGCACACCATCAAATCATCAAATTCCAACCAAGAGTTCATACTGCCCATCATCATCAATTCTCAAACGAGACTACAATTTACGAAGTGCTAAGTCTACAAGAGAGTACAAGACAATCGATCGGTGATTTTGTGGTATTCGATAACTACACCATCTATATTTTTGTTTACGTGACAAGTAATTTTGAATTGATTAGTAAAACCAAGAATTTTGCTAGGGAATTCAATAAGAACCTATTAGAGAGAATATTTGAGGTAAAAGGCTTAGTGGTGAGATTAATCGAGGTAAAAGCCAATTATTGAGAGTATACACGAGTGGACCATTGATTCGAAAGCGAAACACGTAAGGGGAGTGGTGAGAAGCTGCTTTCTAACCCTTATTTTGCGGAAAATATGTCTAGCTCAAAGGATAAAGGAACTTCATGAGAAACAACCTTCGACAAAATTGAATTGAAATTCCGGATGGAAGCAATGCATAAAGAATGGGATCGGAGATTGAGAAAGACTATAGAGCAAATGCAAGAACAATTAGAAGAGATGAGGGTGTATACATGGTGAGCTATCCCAAAACACTCTTGGGATGCAAAACAAGACGAGGACACAACAAAACCGACGAAAGAAAAAGGAAGACCACTTCTGGCGAGAGAAGATGGTCTGTTAGAAGATCGTGAATCTAATTTCCGACATCAAAGACACGGAGGTGCTAGGGGAAAGAAGAGGTCGAGACAGAGAAGATGGCAATTTGGATAGCATAAAATGAAGATTCCACTTTCCAAGGCACGGGTGATCCCGAGGCTTATTTAGATTGGGTAACCAAGATGGAGCGAATCTTTGATCCGTCACAACTATTCGAACCTCAAGAAAGTCAAACCGGCCATTACTGAATTTTTACGGATATGCATTGATATGGTGGGATCGGTTACGACTAATCGAAGAAGGTGTGACGAGCGTGGAATTACAACTTGGGCGGAGATGAAAGCGATAATGAAAAAGAGGTTTGTACCAACATACTATCAACGGGAGATCATTCGTAATTTACAAACTCTTAAACAGGGGAAGTCGGTGTGGATGAATATTACGAGGAGATGGAGATGTTGAAGGATCGGGCTAACTTGATTGAGAGACAATGAAACATCGATGGCTAGGTTCTAAAGCGAGATTGAACCGGAGATTGCGGACTTGGTTGAACGACAACATTATTTAGAGTTGGAGGAACCGGGTCCATATAGCTACTAAGATAGAGAAACAACTCAAGAGGCGAGTAGAGACAACGAGGACAATCTAATGCTAATTCATCATGGAGACCCAATTTGGCAAAGCGAGAGGAAAAGACAATTGCGTTCGAGCGAAAGGTGGAACCAAGCAAGGATCAACTAGCCGAGAAACTCGAGGTAAAATCGAACAACCTTCTTTTGGTCGTGTCGAGATATTGTATGTTTTAAGTGTCGGGCGGGGGACATATTTCTAGCCAATGTCCAAATCGGAGGAAAATGTTGTTACTTGACAATGGAGATGTGGAGACCGAGGGGAAGATAAGCGACACCGATTCTATGCCACCATTAGAGGAGATAGGTGAGGATGCGTCACGGTGAAATTCAGTTACAAGAAGAGAACTTAGTACACGAGTTAAGGAGGAGAAGCGGTGAAATGCCGGAAAAATCTATTTCATACTTCGATGTCTTGTGAATGGAAAAATTTGTTGCGTAGAATATAGATGGAAGCGGTACATCTGAAATGTGGCAAGCACTACGATGGTGGAGAAATTGGGGTTACCTACTACCAAACATCCCAGTAAGTATCGTTTCGATTGGCTCTCAATGATAATGCGGACATTAAAGTAACCAAACAGTGTTAGTTCCATTTGCTATTGGTCGGTATATTGATGAGGTATTGTGTGATGTGGTGCCCATGTAGGCGGGGACATATATTGTTGGATGAACCGTGGCGGTTTGATAAGAGGGTTCAATACGACAGTTTTACTCAACGATATTCATTCGTTCACGACAAGAAGATCTTTTTCGTCCTTTGTCACCACAACAAGTACATGAAGATCAAATTCATTTGCAAAAAATTATGTACAAAGAAAAGAGAGTGAAGAAAAGAAAAATCAAGAAGAAAAAAAAAAAAAGAAAGAAGAAAAAAAACAAATATCTTGGCAAAAAGAGTGATGTGAGAAGAGCTTTGATTTCTAAACACTTTATGATTTTACTTCTAGATAAAGAGGCGCTTTTGACTACTAACGCTAATGATTCTTTGCTGAAGTTGTTTTCATCTCTCTTCAGAATTCAAAGATGTATTTCCAGGAGCTTCCTCACGGACTACCACTATTCGGGAATTGAGCATCAAATTGATTTTGTTCTTGGTCGAGACGATTCAAGTCGTCCAGGTTTATCGGAGTAATCCCGAGGAGACGAAGGAGTCTACAAAGGCAAGTTGACGGTGATGGAGAAAGGATTCGTGAGAGAAAGTATGAGCCCATATGCGATTCAGGTGATCTAGTCTTAAAAAGGATGGAAAATGGAGGATGTGCATCGATTCGAGCGGTAAATAACATTACGGTAAAAAATATCGACATCCCATTCCTCGTTTAGATGACGTGTTAGATGAATTACATGGGTCTTCAGATATTTTCAAAATTGATTTAAAAGTGGTTATCATCAAATTAGAATGCAAGAGGGTGATGAATGGAAAACAGCGTTTAAAACTAAATACTGGTCTTTATGAATGGTTAGTATTACCTTTTGGTTTAACTAATGCACCGAGCACTTTCATGAGATTAATGAACCATGTTTTAAGTCCATTCATTGGAAAATTTGTCGTAGTTTATTTTGATGATATCTTGATTTATAGCAAAACTTCAAGATCATGCATTACATTTAAAATCTGCTTTTAGATGTACTTAGGAAAGAAAAGTTATTTGCTAACACGGAGAAATGCACGCTTTGTTCGGATAGAATTGTTTTTCTTGGCTTAGTTGTGAGTTCACAGGAGTCCAGTTGATGAGGAGAAAATACGTGCGATCCGG